>JALIZH010031298.1:0-76440 GCA_030522465.1 Rhipicephalus appendiculatus | reverse complement strand
GGTTGCTAACAAGACAGGCGGCGAAAAGTGACGTGAAGACAAACAGATTCACATTGCGAAGAGATAAGAAGGTGCCAAGATTGGGCGTTGGTTTCCGCGCCGCGAAAGGAGGAGCCAGCCAAGAGCAAGATGCCGCTCGTCGGATAGGTAGAGATCGTAGACTTAAAGCCCGAAGCTAATGAAGAAATGAAAAATACAGTCGGCGTCTCTAAGGAGCTCTGAAGAGGAAGATTGACGCTGACGGATGTGAGCCAGCGATGCCCCAACGTGAACACAGAGGAAATGATATAAGCGGTCCAATGCCTGCAGCCCAGCGTACCTAGGTTTGTGCAGGTAGAAACACTCTCTAGATAGATGGGAGGGGAGTTCCTGAAATGAAGTATTGAATGTGAGGGGTAAGAATTGTGTAAACAAGTAAATTGCATCCATGAAGCGCATCAATTCATGTGCACGAGAAATGAATGTTGTTTGTGTCCGCTTCGCAGGCCGTGTATATTCAATCGGCGGTTACACTACTCAAGAAGATGAAGAGTGGTCTATGAAAGGATCTCTCTAGAGACAACATTTTCTTGTCTATTTTTCGCTTTCTTAAATGCGGAGATGTAAACGCAGCCGAGCGGCTGACTCGAAGTGAATCACACTAAAAGTTGAAGTTCACTTGCCTGCCTTCATCCCGTCGGCAACAGCGAGATGAGTAAGAAAAGCGCGCAAGAAAAAAACATTCCCAATAACATCTACAACATACGTGCAGCAAACCATCAGTCGGGCCCCTTCCTGTGACGCTATTTCCTCAACTAATTTTTCATCCAGTGAAAAACCACAGCTATCTGGTGGAAACATACTTCGCAGTAGAGGCGCGCGCCTTTATACTCCGTGGTTTTTGCACGCCGTATGTCAAAACCAGCGTTTGCACAAACCTGCTGCCCAATTTCACGCTTCTTTTGACGCGTAAACAACGCACGCTGAGCACATCATAGCCGCAACGTGAGATAGATGTGTACAGTAACCTCCCAAGGAGCATTACATTCTTCGCGAAGGCGCAGCCTCCCCGCCCTCAAATCGGAGAAATGGAGGGGAACAGAAGTTTAGAAGAACGATCGACCAAAGAAATAGGAAAAAAACAATAGAAAACCCGAGTGGATCAGGTGCCCGCACACAGCGATAGAAAGCTGATTCAACTACAAGAGTGATGAATGGAAGGCGCTACCACCTCACAGCACATCGCAGCTTCCTGGCGAAATACAAAACGAAATAAGCGGAACTTCGCATTATCCGGGAACCTCCAGGATCGTCGCAACGGGGTATAGCGAATCGTTGCTCCAACTGTGAAGGACGACCTCTACAGCTTCGCAAAAGAACGCGTGCCACGCAATGTGTGGTGAACACATGTCGAGCTGTTTGTCATTTTCACACCTCCTGGAATGGCTCTAATTCGATTTCTCGAGACTCTTTTTGAAGGCGTCAATACCGCCCGCTCGAAGCGGGTTTGCCCCTTGCGGACTAAGAGCCAATCGATCAAACGTTTAACACCTATAGTTTCTAGTCATTTTATTCTCACCGTACGCGATTTCCAAGTCAGCTGCGCTGTGTGAAAGGTGATGAAAACCATGAATGGCTGCAGTGTTTCGATACTTATCGTCGTCCCGCAACTTTAAGGGCGGAATATATATTTTTTATTTCACGTATGGCGGTCTCTGCTGTCAAGACTACAAATAAGGAATGATGTTGCAATGTACGAATTGGTCTAAAAGTGTGTAGGCATTTTAGTTGTTGAAGCACAACTTTTTCTCGCACATTGCCAGCAAAGATCTGAACGAAGTAGGCACTTGGGAATTGATAATAACGTTAACGCAGTCACAGTGACGCGACAAATTTTCAGTACAGGGCCTTATGACTTTTATAGTGTAAGAGTGACCAACATGTGAAATAACCCTTCAAGAAAAATTCGTTGCACAAATTTCAATGTTTCAGGATTGTTTTCGCATGTTCTTAGATAGTCTATAGCAGGGGTCTCAAACTCGCCTCAGCCAGCGGGCCGCAGTCACGCAATTTTGTCCCGCAAGGGCCGGAGCAGCGGGGAGGGGGGGGGGGGAGTTTGTACAGTTTGTTAGAAAAAGCTGTCATTTGCAAGAAAACTTTCCCATGTCTCATATACAGTTCATTTCTGAAGTAGATGCGGTGCCAGGATTCCAACATGTGGCTACCGATCCCCCCACATGACTCAAATCTGGGCGCAGGTTGGGAGATATGAGTTCTGTTGCACGGTTATGTTTCAAAACAATGTGAACGCATGGGATGCCTCACGGCGACAATGCCTTAAACCAGTCAGGCCTGCGTTGCTCACGAACATGCTTATAAGATTTTTTTTTTTTTTATGTGGGGGGTGCAGACAGTGATGTGCGGGCCGCGGGCCGCAGCCGAGAGCCTCGCGGGCCGCATGCGGCCCGCGGGCCGCGTGTTTGAGACCCCTGGTCTATAGAGACACGAATTGTCATTGGTATCCAGAGTTAAGGGCGAGAAATAATCTTTTGCTCGTTTATGAACCACATTAACACGATTCCATAATACACAAAAATCGTAGGAGCTTCGCACTAGTGGTGGCACGCCTAAAGGAAGAATGCAGCTGGGTGGCCTTTCTTGTTTCTCTTTATGTTTTATTTCTTCCTTCTCTTCCTTTCTCTTTCTCTTTTGTGTCTTGTATCAGTTTCTTTCTATTTCTTTCTTTCTTTATCTATTTTTATCTTTCTCGCTTTTTCTATTTTTATTTTTCTTTGTTCGCTTTTTCCCTCTCTCTGCTTCTTTCTCTATCTTTCTTTGTTTCTCTTCATATCTCTCTTTCTTTCTTCTTCTATTTTGCTCTATGTTGTGACTGTCTCTTTTTCTTGTCTGTTTACACCTCTTTCTCTCTTTTTCTATGACTTTCTATATTTTTATGTCCTCATTCCCTTTACTTCTCTCTTTCTATGTTTTTCTGTCTTATGTTATTACACTATTCCTAATATTCCTTTCTATTTTTCTCTTCCTCTTTCTTTCTATCGCTTCCTTTCTCTGTCTCTTTCTCTACGTTTCCTATCACTTTCTTACTCTCTCTTTTTCACGTGTTCGTTTGACACTAGCACCTGCTGTACACGGCGGTGGGGTTTGCCCAATCCCTGTGGCGCATACCCATTTGAGGAGTTCTGCGCGGCGGAGCACACGTTACCGATAGTCTAAACAGCTTCATTGTAAATAGAACGAAAAGAGTGCGTGCTGGTTCATGATGATGATAGTGATGATGATAGCTCTTACGACGTAGCATGAGGTACCGACACAGCTTAGCTGTTAAAAATTTAAATCATGCAATAAATCGCCCTTTACTGATAATTACATTCCACAACGTTCATGCACGAATGCCTTAATTAAGCAATGGTTTGCCTCGGTAGTACAGTGGTTATGGTACTCGGCTACTGACCCGAATGTCGCGGTTTCGATCGTGTCTGCAGAGGTCGTATTTCGATCGATGTGAAATACTAAATGCGCGTGTGCAGTGCGATGTCAGTGCGCGTCAAAGAACACCAGATGGTCAAAATTACCTGGAGTGCTCCGTTATGGCGTGTCTTATATATATATCGCAGTTTCGGTATGTAAAACCCAGATGCTGTCATTATAAGCCATCGAGAATGGAACTAAACTCAGCGAAAAGTAATTGAGTAAGTAATTCTTTTACATTCCCAGGAACTGGCAAAAAATACAACTGTCGTACGCTTACCTACTAGTGCTTTTTGAAATCACAACGAGAAATCTGTTACAAGCAACTCGCTTTTGATTCCACAAACACGCCCCCCTTACCTGATGACAGCGTTGTTGAACGCGGATCGCGGTCAATTTCCATAAGGGCACAGCTTTTTGGTAATCTTAGCATTAGATCACTTGCTATCGTCTCACTTGTGATGCTAATGATCAGACAGATGAAACTGCCTTCTTGAAAAGCAAATACATTATACATTTTACAATCAATGCATGGTCCTTCCACGTTCCTCCCATGTTTTGCTGACTAAATAACGCTCTAGATATCTTGGCATCTGAAGACGTTTGGGAATTGCGAGCGCTGAATATCATGCACGCTTGCTTTCCGAGAAGCCTCCGCTGTGCTATCGGGCTATCGGTCCATGACCGGCTTCACGAATAGTCCATAAAAGAAGCAATAATTCCTATGTCTTTTTCCTGGAAGAAAGATACCCAAATGGGCAAATCATACTGCATAATGTGGCTGCATCAATAGTCATTAGTCATCCTTTACTTACCACTACTACGACGACCAGATGCACAGGTTAAGCGAGAAGTAGGCCGCCGAAGTATCCATGCACATTGAGGCTCTATTGATGGCAAGCTGCGAACAGAGAACGTACCGATTAACAACTGGCCACGAAGCCTCATCGTGTAGGGAAATCGGCGAGCAAGTCAGCACGACGAGTCTCAATTAAGCACGCTTTCGCATTTAACTTAGTTGTCAGCGCCGCGATAAGGTTCGCAGGAAGGAAAAGACATCCCGCCATAGTGAAACGTAAACACGAACAATCACATCTCGCGCACGCGCAGTGACCAACCGATATGGCATCTTGAACGATGGTGCGAGAAACTCACCGTTAACGTGTACTCAAACGCCACAAAGGATGACTGGCGTCACGCAGATTGGGCGTCGTTATTACCGAAATCACCGCTGGGTGCATAGAATCACTGAGATGCTACATGCAATCAGACCTCGTTGCTCATACAGAGGTATGTCACTTGGCAGTAGTTTATGAGGTGTGTTCTGTTTTGTTGTGTGATGACTTGCTTGCTGTGGAGAGATTGGAGGTATAAGCACCTCGGTTGCTCCATTTCTTCTTGCGTGTTTGAGGGGGGGGAAAGGGGGTGAATTGTAAGACCCTACTGCGAAACACGATGAATCATCTAGCTCTGTGTGGTCACGCTTTCCTAATGCAAGCGCAGCGGAATTCGTGGCCAACTCAACTCCTCAAGATACCCCACCCCCACCCCCTCCTTTCTTAGTACGGCCTGCAGCACATCTCTTACAGACATCGCGACATCAAAACGACGGAAAGGGGCTACTGCCGATCGTTATCACGAAATTGGCATCACGCTGTCATCACTGCCTCCTTGCTGGCAAAAGGATGGACAGACCGCAGTGGTGACGTCATGCCTATATTACGTCCGGCTTCCCGCCTTCTCCCGTCGAACCCGTTGCGACCGTTCGTATCAGTAAGATGGAAGACTCCGCGTAGAGTCAGTGCCTACGGCTAATTATACTATCAGTGTCTGCGAAGAGCGATGTCGCTGCTGCGGGAGGGCGATGATGGAGGCGGCGCTGTTTGATTGGCGTAGATTGGGCCGCGTATGTCCGGGATACCGCTCTCCGAAAGAGTTTAAGAAGGGTGCTTCAAGATATCAAAGATACGGCGGCTTATTATTTTCCGCGTTTGCTATCGCGTCCTCATGTAGCGGGAAGACCCACATTATTAAGCGGAAGGCGGTCCTGTCGCCACGGCGCAAAAGGATAAAGGATCATCAGAGGAGGACACCGGAGGACAGCGTGTGAAGGTCCAACAGTGCGGGGAAAGGGTGCGAAGGAGGACGCCATGTAAAGTGCACCTCTATAGTCAAAATCATTGGAGCCCCCAAATTGCCATCGTTTATATTTACGGTAATGCGGTTGGCGTGGTCTCCACGCGAAGCACGGGACGTCCACCCGGAAGGACCACTAATGCCTGTCAAAGAAGCATGTGCCGAGACAGGCGATGCATGATATTTTCGTGTCTACAATTTACAGGTCCGGCCGTTATGTATGTCACCTTCGTCATTTCTTGAATCGAGGTAGACGATTCAGCTGTTGCGAAGGAATCTTGGTGATGCTTTCGTATCTTCCGTTTCTGAGTAGCCGCGAGCTACGTGCTTAATCGACGCATCCTCGAACAATTGGGACTCCGAGAGTAAACTTTGCTAGTTTTTTTTTATAAACTTAAGAGCTCGTCAACATTTGTACCACTAATTTCACGCAGCAAAGCACAGCGATGCTACAATAATAATCCGTATTTCTTGTACACTCTACTCTTGCTACCATAAATAAAGCAATATCACGCAAATATTATCCCCCAAAATGCACTGAGACCAAAAATGCACTAACAATTTGCATGGATATAACAATATTCAGTCAGGGCGTGCAACACCTGGCCTGAGAAAAAATCAAGACCAATCAATCGCTTGAGTGGGAAGCAGCGAGAGACTTTTTTGGAAGAGGAATATTATAATTCGACATATTTATACCGCGAAAATCCAAGCAGTGCACGTAACGAACATTACGTACTGCATAATCATGGGTGTGCTGGCCTAAAGTGGGCTGTTTTCGAGCCGCCAATCAGCACTGAACGTATGACCAACCTACCGCAGAACCTGAAAGGGAGTTTTGTGTATTGTCCACGTACATATTCGTATAAATATCACCATTAGCACATGTCTTATGAACTCTGCAGGAAGAGAGGATTTTTCCAGAAATATCTCCAAGTAACGTGGCCCTGCGCGAGCTTACGAATGTCCACGTGTTATCGCACGATCTGTCTGCAGCGTCCAGATTTTCTTCCCCTTCCCTACGCACATACTCTGCAAGTATATGCTTGACAGGTGCCCTCTGTACTAGATCACCTTACAAACGCTCTAATTTAATCCTAATCTGAACTACAATACTGGCTACTCCCATCTGTTCTTTAATCAACACCACCGCCTCTTATCCACTGTTTCTTAACGTAACCTAATTAACTTAATGGGGCTTAAATAATGTAGCTCGCCACTATCACCTATATAACGTAACGGCTATCGAGTTTGCGTTCCACCACTTGTTTCACACAATTCACTTTTCTTATATTTGTTGAAATCTACGGCAGTTATTAAACTAACTTTCCCTATCTTGTTTTCTTTGCGGTTCGTGTGCATTCAACGCGCGTTAAGGGGCTTTTTAAGCAGCTCTAAAAACGATAAGAGGTGCAAAATATAATCATAAGGTTGTTTCGTGAACACTAGTTTACCTTGTTTATGAAGCACGTTAATACCACGAAGCCGATGCGGAAAACAAGAGACATATTTATGAGGTTTGTTTTGGGGAATACGGTTCATAATATGTTCGTGCCTTAGTAACAATTACTGCTAGTACGCGGAGCGTCTACAGTTTCCCCTTCATGATTTACAAGTGTATAAGTTACTGCTGGTCATCGCACCGTAATACCGGCCATATGTGCTGTGATCCTGATTTCTTTCTTGCGTGAATGTCCTCGGTCACGTATTCCGAATGGTTGTGATAACCTCACTGCATCGTCCGTATTGAAACGATACGTACGCCATTCCATTACTTGCATATGCTTCGTTACCAAACCGCCATAGAGTCCACGTCTTGACCACATAGTTGTCATATATTTCCGTAAGAATTTGATGTATATACGCGGCATTATTAGAATGGTATGAGGAACGTGCGTATCTCTGTTGAGAACGCGCCGACACATGAGGTGAAGGCGACCTTGCAGGACAGTTACAACCGTGCTATCACTGCTGCCGAGAAAAAGGTCCTTCTCCCTCAACTGGTTCTGGCTGTCGTCGAAGGCGGTACAGATAAATCAAAGCACAACAGGACTAAACAATACAAAGAGAGAAGGAATGAGAAAACCGTTCAATAGCGGACCGTCATAGCCTCGTAAAACAGCGCACCCGTGGTGATCTTCACATTACCCGCTCATGTCACTCCTGCAGGGCCACGTTGGTCACGCGAGTGCCTTCAGCCGTTCGACCAGTTCACGACAGCTCTCGCTTCTCATACCCCGCTTTCCGTGGCGTGTTCTCTCGTGCTACAAAGTGGCAGCGTGATGGCTTTGTAAGTAAGGTACACCCGATATCTCTGTCCTCCTGTGCTTTACGACAGCCACTGGAATAACGAGTGGATCTTAATTAAAATACTGCGCTACAGTTACTGGGACATAAAAAGTTAGAAAGTACACACGTTACGAAGTGGACGCGACGATTGCGCTTGTCGTGTCCACTTCGTAGCGTGTGTCCTTTCTAACTTTTTTATGTCCCAGTAAGTGTAGCGCAATATTTTAATTATGAAAAACCAACTAGCCCAATACCTAACTTTAGTGGCTCTTGGTTCGTTTTTATTCTGGCGTAGGTCACATCCGGGTTAGACTATATGAAGTCGAGAAGGCCCTCCCTGATGGCACAGCGTGCGAAATGATCTGGCTTGCCGGGGGGCCGGTTGCACTAAAGCGCAAATTTACGCCAAATGTGTAACCCACATTTGAGCATCTTCATGCTTAATGCCCTGTTTGCTTGCATCCGTCTACCACACTTTCGGTGTGTTGCTGTGCACACTTCTGTGTGTGCGCGCGCTTCTGCTTAAGTGCGAATGCCGTTTATTATTTAGAATTCTTGCGAATACGCACGCGCCATTCCGTTATGGAACAAGGTTTCACGCCGCAACTCTTCACTTCCTCGTACAAAACCGGAATGTCATGGCTGCTGATCGATCGTGACATCACCAACCATGTAATGATAACACTCGGGTGTTGTACTGTTGTTTGATCTCATATCCCATTTAATTACTGTAAAGAGGCCCAGACGTCTCACGTTTATGAACAAAGCTCTCAGCAGGCAGCCCGAGCCTGATAGTAGGTGGACGTAGCAAGAGGTGCAAGTGTATGGGTTGGCGGAAATCGCGAAATACGTACGATGAACGCCCACTAAGAGTTTAGTGCGAGTTATGCGAGCTATGTCAAAGGTGGCGAGCACGCACTCTATCACTTTGCGTTTGGTGTTAATCTCTCGTAAATACATGCATCAACCAGGCTGAAAACGTTCATGTTGAACAATTTTTGTTGAGTGGGAAATCGAGCTGTTACTGCGTACAGTGGGAGAACCATTACTCAACTAAGCGTTCAGGGTTTGTGCCTTGACTTTCTGCCCGTAGGCGTGTCCCTTATTATGAGTTCGCGGCATGCTTTGAGAGCTGAAAAAGCAAGAATATCGGCGTGCTTAGTAAAGCTAATGCGAGAACGAGGGCGATAAAAATTCTCGACGCTTGCAACTCGCTTGTTAACCAGGCTTGTGTGCTCGTTCCCTGTGGTTAAGAGCTGTTATATAACGAAAACCATTATAACGTTCGAAGCAGCAAAACTGAAGAAAAGGCTCTGCAGTTCGCTTTTTCATCCTATTACCATGAAAGATAGGTCTGGAAACGTAGGCAAATGCATATCGAACTTGTTTGAAAATTTTGTTGAAGCGCACCGAAAAAACACAGACAAGAAGAAGCAGAAATGACAGCACTTACAGCGAAATTGATTCTTTTACGCCCCGTACGGCACAGAGGCGTCCACGAGGCATGTTATAAGCTTAGGTTTGAGATTACCTTTAACAGATCGGCATTCCTAAAAATCGCAGGTGTGAAACTGTGGATTCCGTCAGAATGAACAATCCACAACGTGTTAGCTATCATGCCCACGCTCAGCACACTAATGGTTAGCAACAACCACCAAACCAGTCAAAACAACTGAGAAGATTCGTCTTTACTTGAGCGGCAAACTTTATGGAGAGGTTTTATTGTCACGCACTGATGAAATAGCTAGGCCTTAAGCTTCAAAAATTCTCTACTGTATTAGGACATTCAGATTAGCGCGTATGACATAAACGACACGGTTAGCTAACCTATGTACGTTAAAAGTATGCGTTGTATTAAAGAAATGAATGCCCGTAACAAAACTAGCAGTTATCAGTCCAGAGTTTATTTTTGTCACCAAACAATTGTTAGTTTGTGTTTTTACTTCAAAAGATCAAATTCGCTATCAGCCTTTCATCCAGCCTCCACTCCTTCTCTATTCATGTTACGTCCGAAATCCGTCATTAAAATGTAAAAATTAAGAGATGGATCTTGTTCGTGCAATAAATGCAAAAAGATACAGCCTTTAAGAAAACTTCACGTTTGAGTGAACACGCGGGGAACTGCACAGCAATGAAGGTTCAAACGTATGCTGCGTACCATAAGGGTCACCAAGGCATGTACGCTGCCGGCACAGCGTTCCACAATAGCCGAGAATAAAGGGACCGCAGCCGCCTGTGGTTAGTAATACAAGCATCCCCGAAATTAGCTCGGCTACGATGATCGATAAATCACACGGCGGCAAATCATTACGGGGCCAGAGGCGCAAGCATGCCCTGCTGATTCTATGTCTTCGTTGAGACCAGCCCCTATTTACCGCCCCATCGCAGCACTTCTCTCTCTCTTTCACTCTCGCCCCTAATTCGATTACATTGCGGAGATGACCACAGCCGCCCACGCCCGGCACACCCTTCTCGCCGGCCAAAGGAACACCTTCATCGAACCTCGGCACGTGCTCCAAGCCACTACTCGTTGTAGAAGGTCCTTGCGCTCGCGGAACTTGATGATCAGATGCTGTAGGTCAGACTCGAAGGGTGTTCCGCACGACGCAGAATACGTATACGTGATAGCCCACAGTCCGAGTTGTGCATGTAGAGGAGCATTCCCGTAGGGTCTCACTGAACGCTTATTGGGGCACTTATCGCCTCTGCTGAAGTATAAATAGCAGAGCGGGATCCATTCAAAGGAAAGCTTTGTAAAACGCCGTCTGTGCATTCGGCTCTGGCTAGACGACGACGAAAACAACATGCACGGCGCCTCAGACCACGTGAACACGGCGCCGCAAAACCCTCTGGTTGGAACCCCTCTGGTTGGAACAGCATAAGTCTTCATCAGTATAACCATCATCATCACCATCAGAAACGAAATTGTTATTTGGTTTCCTTTGCAGTTTTGGACGACAAAGGATAATGCAATAGCTTCGCAGTACAGTCGCAACTTGTGGATCGAACAGTTCAGCCCTACAAAGTGACTCGAAAATCCGATGCTGTTGGCCTACTGTGATCGGCAAGGTTTTGGCAGACCAATTACGAGTGGGCAGCTACTACGGACTCGCTGGATCCGTCACTTGTTGTCGCATGCCTCGACAGGTTGGCTTCGATGACGGTAGGACCAACCAATGTACGTGCGTTCAACGTGGACCGAAGCCATTGATGACCTTGGCAATCCTCTTGTAGTACTGAATAGCATCTTTAATTTCCTGGTCAGACTACTCAACGTCAAGGCCGTCAACAATTTCTTTGTCCAGTTCGGCGAGCGCTGAGTCTGTCGCGAAGCCCGTCGATGATCCCCTGCAGGTCGGCGGAAGAGGGTAGAGTGCCTTGCAGGAGAATCTCGCTCGCCTCGGAAAGGAGTCGGGTAGTCGCACCATGAAGGACACTTCGAGGCCTGTGTAACTATCAGTGTTGTACGGAACGGCGTTCCAAGGAACGACGTTCCAGGAACTAGTTCCTTTTGGCAGGAACGGAGGAACGCCACCGTTCCATTCAGGATCGGTGGAACTGTAACGGTAACTCGTTACATTTAAGCAGGAACGGTAGAGGGAACGGCGTTCCTTCTGTGAACGTTCCACGGCATTCAACAGGCGGACGCACGCAGCACATCATGCAGAACAGGGGGGATGGGCGACCGCGTGAGGCGCGAAAATGCAGCGCTCGCCCATCACGTGACTACGATGAATCCTGGTTTTTACTTCAAGGCGCCTGCTGGGGGGCGCAGGAAAGCGAAAGACGCCGAGACTGACCACGTGCGGGAGGAACAGTTGATTTTTTACAGAAGAGATGTTATGCTCGAGGTTTCCATGTGTCGTAGAAAGAAAATTATCATCATCATGAACCGGCACGCACTCTCTTCGTCATCACCATTCTCTTCTGCTTCTCTCCCAGAACACGGGCGCTGATTTGTCCGGCGTGGCATGCAATAACTCTGATGGAGCGAGAGAAAGAGTACAGAGAGAGCGAAAGCAAGGGATATAGAGAAAGGGATAAATTCTTGGCAACAAAATGTTTTCGGCTAGGTGAGATTCGACACCGCCTATCCACGATCTGAAGGCAAGCATCGTAACCACTCGGCTATCTAGTTTTTTTTTTTTTTCGTTCATGGTATTTAATCAACATAGGCATGGCACTCCGAAGCAATTAAATACAGACAGAGAACTAATATGTTCATTTTGCTCGTATCGCGATCCAACGACGAACACACAGTACTGAAGAATTCGCATTCAACTCTAGAGCGAATACATCAAAGAACTGCCATTTCCCATTATACACTAGAACGGTGGTAAGGATAAACACCTCACCAATGCAATATGGCATTCTCGCTGGCCTTCCATTTGCTCGTATGCATCTCTTAGCTGAGTGACCATATACTAATGAGGTAGGATGTTGAAGAAATTGTTGGCTATGCGTTTTTCTGGAACATGCGCGTACGCTAGAAGTGTATAGCATATCCTTGTATAGTACAGTATATCAAGGGGGGTGGGAAGGAGAAGTGATGGTGAGGAGGACGGAAAGAAGGAGGGGAAAACGAGCATAGAGAGACAGAGAAAAGTGAAAAGAAAAAAAATATATAAGGCGAGCGAACGTACACAGAGAGCCAGAGAGAGAGAGAGATAGCGAAAAAAATATAAAGAAAGAGGAAGAGAAAAATATAGAGAACGAAAGGCAAGAAATAAAGCAAAAGATAGAAAGACAGAGGACGAAATATGCAGAAATATGTTCTCTGACTGTGAACCGGGGACTTTACTAAGGCGCAAATGTGTATCCTGAACATTATTTTCTGCTCACTTTGTAATATTGAATCAGCACTCGTTAAACGCCTAAGTATTGTCCCTTTCGATACGATTTCCTGTGAAAGTAATTCACTTATATTGGCGCATTTGTGGAGATTTCTATTTGAATATGTGAAGTGCAGTATCTTGAGTGCGCCTTTGAAGACCGACGTTGAAAAGTGCACATGTGTTGGACTTGAAATAGACGAGCACGACAGTTGCAGTTACATACATGTAGTAAGGCCGCTGGTCTCGAAAACAAAATTGTCTAGGAGCGTTTATTTAGGTTTCTTTGCTTATGTATAACCTACTGTAGGCAATGTTAACTTTGTTTGACATAATTAGCGCAATGGGAGCTTTAAATTGATCACTTTATTTCGCCTCAGGATTATCCGACACTATATATTTATTAAAAACTCCAATGTAACGTTAATGTAACGACACGTTCCAATTTTGGAAATGTAACTGTAACGAGTTCCTTTTGCATTTGAGGAACTTGTAACGGGAACTCGTTCCGAAATTGGCAAGGAACGAGGAACGAGCTTTCGTTCCTGTTTTAGAGGAACGTGTACAACACTGGTAACTATCCATCCTTGGTAAGGCATTGGTTCGGAGGATGTCGTCCTTCTGCCGGGTTTCGGCACCAATAATGTAGAGACAGAAAACAGACCGACAACTTGGTTGCGGTGGTAGAACACATCTTTTTTACAGCGAAAGCTGTTATGAGATCACAACAAGGCTCGTTCCTGCGCCGTAGTTGTCCGCCGCCACCGCCGCCGGTGTCCGTAACCAATATCGCACGAAATAAGAAAAAAACTAAATAAATTAAAAAACACCTATGACAGAATGGGAATCGAACCCGGGTCTTCTGCGTGGCAGCCTAGCACTCTACCACTCTACCGCTGAGCTACGCCGCTGCTTGAAAATGCGGTGCAAACTGACCCTATGCAGGCTTCATGTCGGGTAAGGAATCACCTTAACGTGTGTTGTAAAGCGTTTTAGAACAGTCAAGTAAGAACCAGGCGTTACACAATGCAAATTGCGTAACGATTGGGGCCGTTCAATGCTCCAACCCATTACAAAAGCCTCAGGCAAAATTCTTCATCATCGTCTTCAGCCACAGCATCAACAAAGTGCACATAATGGGTTACAACAGTGTAGCGGGTACCACGCTTTTCTGAAGAATGACGAATAATGGCATAGTAGACGCTTCCCCACTACACAAAAGTTATGATGATTTATGGCGTAGTGGGTACCATGCAAGTGCCTTGTAGTAGTTGCCCCAAGAGTGTTTAAAAAGGCTCTAAAAAGACCGCTCTCCCAACTTTCGCTGTGGCTGTGCTGCGCGTTCCGCCCAGACCTGGCGGTTTTTTTTTTTTATTGTGCGCTTAAGAGCAGCCCTGCCTTCCGAGCGCTTCACCAAATTACGAATAAGAATGACGAATAATGGCATAGTACATGCTTCCCTACTTCGTGAAAGTTACGATGATTCATGGCGTGGTGGGTACATTCCATGCGTTCTTGTACTAGTTGCCCCAAGAGAGTCTACAAAGGGCTCTAGAAAGGCCACTACTCCAGCTTTCGCTGTGATTGTGCTTTGTGTTCCGCGCAGGTCTGGTGATTTTTTTACAAGGCCACAGCTGCTAACTAACCAACAGCTCCTAAAAAAACTGCTAATTAACTGTTTACGAGGCAGCTTCCGGATCCGTTGCCTCCCCTTGAAGTGTCAGGGGATCGCGAAGCGGGCGTCGGCTAGAATGCACGTTATACGGCGATGCTGCATCACTGCAAAGATTCATGATAGCAACGCACACGGACCTTTCGAATAATAATGCTAAGAAGAAGAGAGAACAGTGTACAACCGCATGTTTGCTTACGAACTGCTAATGTTCGCGCTCACATAACATAGATGGATCACTGATGACCCCCCTATTTACGAGCGGCGTTAATAAGAGGATACTGGACTCTCTTGTTTCACGTGACCTTTTGCAACACGCAACACTTGCGTGCGTGGCACACTTACAAGCCAAGAGCGAGGAGGAAGGCGAATAATAACGACGCAACGAAACTCAGCGAAAGATGCGAGCTGTATTATTTTTACGAGGCCCTTTCTAAGTATGGCACCTCGAGCACCTCCCTACATACCTGGCTACGTCTTGTTCGAAACAGAAATGCCACAAAAGTCGTAGTGACCGGTGTTTTCTTGGCCGTTCCTGTTAATGAATATCAAGATGCTGGATGGGAGGGGGGGGGGGCATGCAGGATTTTGGACTTTTCTTGTCTACTTTAGGTAGGATTTTCGGCCAACGGAGGCAAGAGCACATCAAACAATGGAGTAACGGATGTGTTCTTTACTTGTATATCAAAAGCAGCGCATATATTAAAAGAAAAATAGCAACAAAAAAAAAAGCAAAGGCAGATGTAAATTCTGAAGTGCTCCTCCGATATGCCTTATACTGAAACTGAGAAATAGCACAAGGACAACGAAAATTTAAAAAAAAGGAGAAGGGTGATACGATATGTATGAAGGGACAATAAAATTAATTTATGTGGGCACCGACGCACTGTACATCACGGCGTCACGAATTCCCACACGTTACCAGTGCCGGATGCAGAAAGAGAATCGCACCCGCAGCAGGCTGTACCACAAGCATTTCTGGTTGCACTAGGTGCCTCCTAAAGAACGTATCTGCGCATTTGGAACCGTTAACTCTGACGTCCATGTGGGCCAGAATCACAGAATGTAGGTTTCTGATGGTGACAGACGCAGCACATGGAAGGACTGCAGTGCTACCAACTGTGCATCTAGATAAACAAACAAAATGCTTTTTTACATACATATCGGACTTTAAAGGTTTTTTTTAGGACATTGGATTTTGTCTTTACCCTACTATCCCTACATTTACTTAAAGATGTAGGCGCATGCCTAAAAGTAAAAGGAAGCACAGGCACAGCTTTAACGACCGATTGGAACATTGAGGTGCGTGTGGTCGAAGAGTACAGCCGCAGCCTTCGAGAGATGTAGGAAAATTTATTGGCGATAAGGCGATGTCGGCGATGCGCAATAAAAACAGAGACTACATCTTGTATATCTCCTCTGAGAGCGCTGCTCAATGTTTGGTGGGCCACTAGTGGCGGCACGTAAGAGCCGATAAACAGGAACGAGGAACAAAAAGAAATGGCAAATATAATTAAATAAAAGCTTGCTGATCAAGTTGACAGGAAACGTGGATGATTCTATGGCGCCATTCCGCAGGGCGAAGTAAAGGCAACTTTCGCGTCGAGTGCGGTGTACTCAGCCCCACGTCAGAGGCACCGCTTTGGCTGCGGTTGTTAAAATGCTTTCAGTTACACCGACTACGGGAAAACCCCGATAGCCGCCGGTAGTCGTATATAACCCGGACACATAAAAACAGCCGTTATTTCCACATTACTTCTTTTTTTATGTATATCATCATAGGCACACACACACTACTTAGGTTGTCGGGGCTGTATGCTTCTTTATTTCTGAGGCAGCCCTTGAAAGCAAATATTTGTCCGGTACCACCTTACCTTATCTTGCTTTCAGCTCCGTACACGATGACACTGTATACTTTCACCTTGGACCCAGCGATGGCTGATCTTATATTCTATGCACCAAACTGGATATGCTCTACAACCGTCCACTCATATTAGTGCAGCATAATTTATAATATGTCTGCTCAAATATAGGCTAATCAAGTCCATTTTACAAGCACTGGTGCGTTTCTTCAACGCGTCACAACTATTGAACACCACGAACATGCTTAGGCCACCGCCGACACCACCTACACTAGACATATCTGCTTCTATGACCTCGTTTATTTTTAACTTGGATGCCCCAGCACAAGGGTAGCTAAGCGAATGTGTATTGGATTTAGTTTCATGTATTTCTTTTCGCAGACATCGTTACCTACAAATTGGCTCGATCTCAAACAAAGTCATTACTTCAAATTATGCATCGTATATCAAAGCGATGTGAGACAAGTTTAGTTTGCACATACAGAACTCACTGTTCACGCATCAGTGATTACAACGTCACTGATTACAAGTATGCACAGCAGGAACAACGCTGGTAGCGATGTGCTCATGATGCAGGACCTCCCGAAAGACACGCTGAGCTAAAATTGAAGTTATCCGCATGTTCTACAGAGCTGCTGTATAAAGCAGTGGTAGCAATATAATGGTTAACACACCGTCGCGTCATTATTCTTGCTTAGGCAAGAACACTGATGCGGATGAATGATGCTGATGATGAAATAAACTTTTAATGTCCTGAAAGGTATTCTTATGTGTATTGCAGTTGGACGAAACACCCAAAGATGCGTCAGCAGCCTTGCCAGCGCAGTCAACGGCACCGTCAACCGTTTAAAAGTATAGAGCATTGAATACTGCAAGTGCGTAACCTTCTTCGTATTATCCTGCTTTAGATAGAATGTCTCACGCGTTGACTCAGCCGTAAAATGGGTTATAAACTGGGTACAACTTCCGCTCACGGATGCGGACGTTGAATAGAAAACGTTTCCTCACGGAAACACCGGCGAAGGACCATGCGAACTGTCAGAGCTCCTGGTATAGATAGCGCCCTTAGCAAATGTTTACTTTGCAAGCCGATTTTAGACATAGCAGCGTCTCTTTTATGAGTCGTTAATGACAGTACATGGTACTATCAACGCTGTGTCGTGAATTAACAAGCAAGTGAATAGCGCATGAAGAGGGAGCAGAATTTATACCATTTCTTTCTTATTTTCAACTTAGCACAGCTCCTTTATTTGAAACAAGTCAGCTTGATTGTGTCCAGCCTGGACATTTGCGGTTTCAGTTCAAGAGGAGATGGCCGACAGCTAGAGGCAACTTCTCAAGCCTACGCGCGAAAGTAGAAGTAAAACAAAAGGCTCAAACAGGAGGGAAAATGTAGCCCGAGCAGAGATGAGGCACCCAAGATGGTGATTTATAGCTGTCAGCATCGCAATAAAAAACAAGTCTCTTCAGTTCTAGAGCGTGCAGTTTGGGTGGCATTTACGACAAAATATTATGTGCTCTGTCTTTAGCACTGCACACGCAAAAGAAAAAAAGAGCAGGCTCCGTCTCACAGTCCAACGTTTTAATTTTGTTCCGCGTTTTCGTTTTTTTTTTCTTTTTTTTTTTTGGGGGGGGGGGGGGACTCTTTGCGTGATCCGACTGCTAAAAGAACTTCACGCACAGTTCGGCATGATGTTTATTTTAAGCCTGTATATCAGCGAATTGAGTGGCAGGGTATGCATAATGGGCCATGACACAGTAGGTATATACCCGAATAGACAATTTGGTAACGAATAACTTGGAAGCAACCTCAGCATACGTGTTGCTCAACGTGCGATCACTCTAGACATTTCCAGCGGGACGAATATTCGCCAATAATTAAGTGCAAAGAGCAGCTGCGATGGAAGAGTGGCAGAAGAAGGTTAGCGGCTTGGACAAGTTGATGAATGCTATAGCACGAATTGAAGACGAGGACACCGAGACCTCGTTTGTCTGTGTCCCTTGCGTCTTCGCTCGCCTTTGTGTCCTTGTCTTGAGTTCGCGCTATAGCATTCATCACGGTAGAAGAAGAGAGACCGTTCACACCAGCATTCTACCGTCTATGACATTTGGCGAAGAAGACTTTCCGTGTTCAATGACTGGTGATCGCATCGTGCCTGTGTTGATTTCTGGAACTTTTGTTCCACCTGGTTTCATTAGGAAGCTATCAAATTTGTTTTTACGAAGCTATCAGCTTTTGTACTTTTCCTGCCCAAAGACTGCATGAGAGAGCTTCTCTGCAAGCTATCAGAAGCTGTACTAAGGATACATAATTCCAAACCGTTTCAAAAGAAATTTGTAGATGCAAAATTGTCAGCACGAGGCGCGTTTCTTGATCCTGAAAAAGAGTTCTTAATGTGATGGGATACTTAATATGTACTTGTGGGCTAGCTCGTTGATCATAACTGCGCTTGTGCTGTCGTTTTGTTTTCGTGTTTCGTCGTTTCACCCGGTGTTCGCTGCTGTGTACCGTGATGTAATGGTTGCCGCAACTGGTATCTTTTTTTTTTCTTTATTGGTCTTCGTCCGTGCTTTTTCTTGCTTTGTTTTTTAACTTGCCGATCTGCGCAGCCAAAAGAGACGCTTGTTTGTCCGCCGAGGAGCCAAAATACTGCTGCCTCACAGATCAGAGTGTAGCTTTTCGTCTTGTTATTGCTTACATTGGCGTAGCTTGCTTCGCACCTTGTACATTCACGAACATGCCAGAGAGGGCAGCTTCAGCACCTGATTATGACGTTGCTTCTAACTGCTAGTGCGCTCCACATGAAGATGTAAGGTACTCCTTACCGAGTGTGCCAATTGGTGCTAATTTATTGCCCTCTATTCACGTCGCAACCTGTAATAGTCTAACTGCGCTGATATCTATCGGCAGGAGAGCAGTCAAAGAGGCCGCACTAAGGAAGAGAAATAAGCGTAAGGGTGAATGCAATAAGGCGTCGATTGGCGCTAAGAGACGTTACGACTAGGCCCGTTCCGATGCTCTCTGTATGCTGGCCTCGGCTTGTTTATGTATTGCATGCGTTCCGAAAGGTAACAGGCTAGCACCTTTATGCCACGCGGTCTTGCACCTTGCATATTTTACACGTGAACGGACCGCAGAGCTATGAGCGCGGTTCTCAAAGCTAGTGCGCCCTGAACTCTCAGAGAATAGATGGATATAGAATTATCTTGTTAGACGGCACTGCATTGTGAAGTGCAACGGGAATTTATAGTTTGTTCGTCACTCAGTAAGTGATCATCAGTATTCGAAAATGTGATAGGCTATTCGTATAGGCAATGTGCCTCAAGTGAGCGTGTCACGAATCAGCGCATGCGTACGACGAATGATAGCCGGTACACTGTTACCGCGCGCTGTGAGCTTTAGCAGCGTAACGACGACGATGACCACGAAAGGGAAAGTTCAACTCACGTCAGTGAAGCTGAAACCCCCTTCCCTACATGCTTCGCCACTCCTCAGTTTTTATTTAGGCGTCCGCATCAGCGCTGGAGATGATCAGAAAGAGCTGGCAGCGCACGTCCGTACAGCTGCTAACTGCTGCGGAAGCTCGACTGTAACGAACAGAAAGACGCTCACCTGTCGAAAATACTTTATTACTTTTGGTTCCTTGCATATGGTCACCAACCCCGTAGTAGGGGAAATGGGAACGCACACTGGCGCTCATAGAATTATATTGAAATACACCAAACGATGAAGAGCAGAAAGAATGCCTGGAGCAAAATGCCTGTAACCCGACAAGTGAACCGCCCGATTCGCTCGCGAAATCTCACCGTAGCAACAAAACCACGTGTAGACGACAAAATAAGCGTAACTTGCAACGGCCACCGAGCGATCGCTGCTCGCTGTAGCCGGGCGAAGGCCACAGAAGCAACGACATTGAGCAACATTTATTTCACTCTATGCAATGTACCTTTCTAAAGACTGGAATATTTACGTCCTGTATAGGCACCGTCCACTGACCAGAGGGAGCTGCGTTGCATGCCCTGTCCCGTGCCAAGTTCGCTGATATCGGCCGTCAAGAACACGCAGAAAGCCGCGCGCACTTGTCCCCCCTTGTAACCCTGCCGCAAACTGCCCACTCATGCAGGGTAGGAGACACAGGCGTCGCGTTCCATGTTGGCCAACCCTGTCCCATTATTGCTTTTTTTATCCGCTAGGCCTTGCGTTCTGGCTCTGAAATCACTCTGGAAAACTCGACTGCACGGTGCCTATATCGCGCGATATTTAGTGATATATTTGTGCTTCATTTAATGAAACAAGTATGAAAACTATTTTAGCACAGATCCCAGGAGCCCTACTTACAAAGATATATAGCACTTTCCTAAGTAAATTTTTTTGAAACTTTCCGCAAACTCATCTCAAACTTATACTTTTCTCGTACTTTCAAAAGTGAACATTTAGTGAAACATAGGTTCTGTTCATGAATACAGGCCGTAGAGTTCCGAATTTTGAACGAACACCGACAGAATGCGGCTGAAGTGGGTTGCGAAAAAATACAAGCTTTTCAAAAACCCCAATCGAACATTACGAATTGTCGAGACACACAGACAGTACGCTATGAATGCTAACAACATTCATAAACCTTAATTGAAAGCACCCGAGGAACGTATTGACACATCCATTGCTTCAACTGAGGCACAATGTTATATATCATGCCCTCCTATCTCCAGGCGCAATACATAGCGCACTTGAGTAGAATATTAATAAGGCAGGCCGGATCATTATTGATCGATGTACGAAGTGTCCTTAAAGTAATGTACCATTGTTTCAAATTGCATTTGTTCTATCTTACATATGATCTTTGGCAGACTGGTAGACCTAGCTTAAAGCGGCAGGATCGCTTGCACTTGCAGCCTCAGACACGCCTCGTACACAAATCACGCACATGGCGCTAAACAGAAATTAAAAAAGAAATACTAAAAGGATTTCCAAGAAGTAAGTTTGCTGTGCAGCATGCACTTTACAGCAGGTTGGTACTTTAAAGAAGTAAAGAAAAAAAATTTATTCACTTGCTGGTGATTGATCGTCCGTACGTCACCGGTTGTTACACATGGGCGGCACATTAACAGCCATGGCGTGATTGAAAGGCGTACCTCTTTTGCGGTTACCCGCTGTTTTATGACCACGGGAGATCGTGGGAGGCCTTGTGTCGCGTGGTACGTGAGTGCTTTGTTGCATTTACGCGCGTATGATTGCTTCTGCGTCGGGTTTATATCTGTAACTTTTTTAAAGGGGCTCTGCAACTCTTTTCCAGGTAGCCTTGGAATGGATTCATCAAAGGAGCTTATTGCCTCAAGAATTGACCACCGCAAACATTTTTAGAATCCGTCCAGTACGAGTGGAGTTACAAAGATTTGTCGCACGCTGCAACTGCTTTCTCTCTTCTCTCGTCCCGACGAAAGTGATGGAACCTAAGCAGGTAGGGATGGCACGGAGGGAGAAGGTACGTCACGCGCGCCTCGTGACCTTGAGTGCTTTTTCTCCTGTTTTTCTTCAAACGAGCGGTTTTTCAGTGCGATCGCGCGCGCACGCGTGGACAAGTCGCGGTCTCCCGCAGCCGCCCCAGTAACTGCCGAGCACGCCATGCTCAAATCAGCCAATGGCGTGCTACTGGCCTGTGACGCACTGGTTTTTGAGTATGTAGCGTCATCTGTCGAGGGAAGAGGAAGCGATTTGTAGCTGACTTTGAGAACTTATTGTAAATTCCAGGCCGCGTGCTGCGCTATAATATTTGGCTCGCGTGTCCTCGAGAGCCTTGACCAGCGATCTGCAGCGTTTTCTGACCATGCTCAAAAAGTGTTGCAGGGCCCCTTTAGAGTACTATGTGTTTAGGCTAACAGGTGTAGGACCTTTATGAAGAATCAAGTGGTGTATTTGTACAAACAAACACACATTAAATAAGGAAAGCCATAGCACTGAAAGTGAGAACTCTCGCAAACAGACAAATTCAGAGTGCATGTAATGAAATGTGTATATTAAAAACAGGTCACAACAAATGCCACATCAAAATAAACTGGGACGTAGTCAAGTCGCACAGCTACTCAAATCAGGACACACTATGTCATGCCACGTAAGGACACCTGACTCAGTACAAAACGCGGAACAAGGTCACATGAAACTGTCTACTCCCGTCATACGGCACAAAATGTTGTCAAAATTTCTCCCAAAATTGCTAATTTTCCAGGAACCACTGCATAGAAGCACGCTTGCACTTACCTATGGAACCTGTCTGCGGAATGGTTAGGAACCTGCTGCTAATGGTTCTTCGTGTCTAAGGTTTGCATCTTGGCCACTGCATCATTATTTCAGGGGGGCGGGGGTGTAATGCGAAAACATCATCGTACTTAGACTAATATCTCATGTTCAATGGTGAAAACTGCTTCATTTATTTTTCCTCCAATATAGCAAATAGGAACGCTCCTACCGCGGGCTATATTACTCATATCGTTTTGCACTATAGTATGTCCCAATAAGATCGTGGCTTGCGCTCGTAAAACGCAAATGTTCACAAAATGGTTTGTTCGTCACGGTTGTCATCACAGCCTTCTCATGTTTCGATCGTGGTGATACCATACACCTGACACAAAGCAAAATATTACAAAGCGAAAACAGGGCTTGCAGGTCACGTGTGATGAGAATGGCAAAGCGAACAATCACACAGAGAGACAGAGCTCAGTGCATCTTGGAAGCGGAACCCTGTGGATTCGTTTAACCCCCGTGGCCCTTAATGGCAGCCAACAGAGGGCGCCCTCCACCTGAACGTAGCTTCGTGCCACGGTACCCGGCAGCGGAGACGCGTGCTGGAGCCCCGGGAGCGTGATTAGGCATTCAGTGCGGTTGACCGGGCGTTCTCTTTGTGTACCGGATGTTGCGCACCTAAAGACGGGCGCGGAGCACTTCTACTTCGGCTACTTTGCCGACGCCGCCGACAAGGTGGGGGGACTCCGTTTCTCTTTTATCTTCTTTTTCTCGATGGATTCATTGATGACGATGGTACATCACTTGAGATCCGACTCACGAAGAGGTGAGGCGAAAGAAACCACGGTGTTCGCCCTTGTAATTGAATCAGAGCCATTTAGCGAAGACAAGCCACGCTGGTCAGCCAGTCACCACCACAGAGAACGGGCGCGCAATACGGATTGGTGCGATGCTGGTGTGCGCGCTATCTTGAGGAATAGCGAGACACTCAAGAGACAAAGAAAACCACGAGAGAGATATTGAAGAAGGCAGAGACGGTAGTGAGTCGTAGCATAGGGCCCTCCACCACGCCATAGGACACTCTTCCGCACAAAATCCGTTAGTTCTATAGCTTAAACACGAACCAAATAACCTACTCATGATCCGAAACCACTTGACCCCACAACCTACTCCGAGCTTCTTTTTTTTTTTCTTTCTCTCTTCCTGTCTCACTTTGTTTCTATTTACCAGCTTTCAAGGCATTCCTGAATATTCTAGGTGAAAAATGTGTTGTACCAGTGTTTTGTATCCGCTGGTGCAAGATGTTCAGTGACAGGATCTCTAGCATACCCAGGAGCCAGTGAAAGTCCACCACTGGTGATGTCTTCTGACAGCAACAAAGGATTAGTCGCCAGGCTTTGCCGAGCTCTGTCATGAGGGCCTCAGTACATTTCGACGACTAGTGGGACCAATCGCTCTCTATTCAGGTGTTGTGATCGAACACAGACCTGAGTGGAGGTTAAACTATAACGCAATGCAAACAATTTGCTTCTCGTTTTCGAAAGGCTGGACTGCGTGACCACCTTTAACTACGTTTGCCTCTGAATATTACCGTTCATGCTCCCGTTAACATCCGTTCCTCTCTTTCTCTTTCTCTCTCTCGCTGTTGTATTTCTGTACTAATGTTGCTCCCCCATAGCCCAGTATAGCCAACCAAGCCCTCATCTTCCTCAGGTCTCTACTTTGTGTCTGTTTTCTTTGTCCTCCATCTGCCAGTGCAACGCACTTTCCAGCTAACACACGCACACAGACAGGCCGAAAAGAAACAAAATTAGACAAATAAAATTAGCGAAAAGAACAAAATGAGACAAATAGAAGAAGTGCGCAAAAAAAGAAAGAAACTCAGGTCTACCGGATCTTTGTACTGGGGAAATGATTAACATCCAGGATGAATGAACGCGCCAGGCTAAGATGTTAAGCTGTCAGAACAACAAGATCGTTTGTCATTGTGCCAACTGCCAGCAACCAGAGGGTCGGTAAATTTGTCAAAAGGAGTGCGCCAAGGCATAGGAGTATCCCTCGCTAATATAGTCGGTTCCGTTTTACTGAGAGGCGATAGAGTGCGTACGCGCTGCAATCTTGACAGCATACAGTGGTGCTGACCTCCTGAAGTGCTTCTAAATTAGGGCCCGGTTGCCTTTCACAGCGCTACAAATTTGACGCAAAAAAAAAAAACACTGAAAAATTCTGTGTTAGTACCCCTTTGATACATTGACCTGGCGTTCCGTTTTATCAATGATTCCTAGCTGCTCCACTTCGTCGCGGTGGCGCAGTACAATCAAATGCACGGTAATTTTGAGCTAAGAGAACTCGCGAAAGTTCAAAGAAGCCGCAGCGAACGTCGCTCTCTGCGGTGTTATTCTCTATCCGGGCACCACGTGACCGGTCGTCGAGTGGCATCCTGTAATGACCACATGCGCATCGCGAGTGTGACTGCTACGCTCAGTCAAGTGCGGTGCGGCTATAGAGATCCTTTGTCCATGCCGCCCGCGTTCCCTTTGCGTCGCTCTTTCTCTGTCATTTCTGGCATTATCATAATGCACAGGCTACACCCTCTTACAACATTCCGATTGTTTTTCCGCGTTGCTTCTTCTCACCCCGTGAGCTCTTTTTTAGCAACCTCTGGGTGCCCCGACGTCGCCATTTGTTACCAGGCTCATTTCGTGCCCCGAATGGCTGACGTGTCATTCCGTGTACAATTCGAAGTGGATCTGTTCTATAGCTTGCAAAACATCCTGGTACATCGCATCCGCCCGGGATCAGCATATACACCAGCATGGCTCAACAAGGACAGTCAAAGCACCTTGCTTTGAAAAATTCAGCTACCAGTAAAAATGACAATTTAGAGCGAAGCTGATTTAGTCTACCCTGTGTCGCTACCACTTTAGCGCTAGTATTAGTACTGTACAGCGTCGTCAGAATTAGGGTTAGCAATACTACTATTAGTATTAGGGGGGAGGAGCAAGAGCAGTATTAGTACTAGTAGACGTCACCCAGGTCATGTTACCAGTGACAAATGAATAAAAAAATGGGCAGAACGAAAAGAGGAAAAAAGGACATGCTAAACGTTTAAAATGCACGGGATTTCGCTAGCCAATCACATACTCTCGCGCGCTTCGCTGTCCGACGGTATTCACGGCATGCAACTGGCTGATATTTTTTTTCTTTTTTTTTATGCAGAGGCACAACAGACAGTCTGTCATGCTTATTACGCCTTAATTGCACACGCGCGCACGCACGCACGCACGCGCGCGCGCGCACACGCACACACACACACACACACACACACACACACACACACACACACACACACACACACACACACACACACACACACACACACACACACACACACACACACACACACACACACACACACACACACACACACACACACACACACACACACACACACACACACACACACACACACACACACACACACACACACACACACGTACATCTAGCCACATGCGAACAACTTGCTTGGAAATCATTGCTGTGAAAAGGTGTGGGAATTTTATTTAATGCCACGTCTACAGATGCAGTCATCGCCTTCGTTACACCGTTCGAGAGGCACACGTGCCTCGGAAGCCTCGATCAGGAATCGCCTGCTTGTCAGGTACTTACAAACGTCAGAGCGACGTCGATAGCCAACGGGGCAAACGAAGGGTATATAAGATACAGAGAGCCGGTAACGCAAGCTTTGTGAAACGTGGATAAACGGCTGGCGTGCGACAGCTGAGAGAGCTGGCTGGCACTTTTATAACAACTGTTCAGCTCTTGTGACATTCCTGCATCTAAATGAAGCATAAATTTGGCAGCTTGCCCGCGTCAAGCAATATACCCTAAAATGATCGTTCCGGTGCTGTCAAAGGCACCTCGCTTGAAGTAATGGACCTCACAAGTCACGCGACTGTGTCGTGCGAGCCAGAAAGCGTTTGTTCTTTTTTGCGTCAAACGGCAACTCAGTGAATCTTACTTCACTAAAAAAAACTTGATATCTGCTAGAAGTGGACATTAGCAAAAGAAATTGCTTACTTGTCCTTGGTGAACTGTCGTGCAGGAAAACTTACACGTCTGCTTAGGTAGTATTCTAATGGGATATATATATATATATATATATATATATATATATATATATATATATATATATATATATATTCTATGACCAATCACACAATCCATACGCAGCGGATTTTACCTCTTCCCGACTGTCGCGTTAGTCGCGCGCAGCCACGAATACTTGGAGCAGCGGCGACGTTTTCATCTCGCCTGCAGCTGCCACCTTGTTATCGCATATCGCTGCTAAGGAGGAGCTGCCTCCGATGCACGGCCAATGCCTACTGCTTAAGTATATACAGATACCCATCTCCAGAGTTGCAGCTCTTCCCAGACCAGAGGAGGGCAAATGGTTTCCAGTTCAGATGCATGAGTGGAAGCCTTGTTAGAAGCACGACTGCAGGAATGTATTTGAAAGAGCCGATGGGTGGCACGAGGGTTATCGGTGCATGCGATCTTTTCGATCGTTCCTAGCAGTTACAGTATACTGAATGACTTTGGTGTGAGACGTCTTCTAAGTGAAGCCGGAGCGCCGAAAGCAAGAAGTGGTCTGAAGAGGTGGCGTAACACAGTTCCTCGCATCATTTAGCATCTAGACATGATCGTGGTCTAATTACTTAAATGGGTCGACGGATAACCTTTCGCATTTGCCCGCCCATTGATCTTACGGTCGCTTTAAGTAAACAGTCCGACCGCACACGCAGATCCGGCATCGCTGTTAATGCGTAGCAGGTCTCCGTGTTGACACCCCGAAGTGGTGTGTTCCTTGTGGTTATAAATTGCCCGTGTTGACACCCAAAGTGTCGCACTTCCTTGTGGTTCTAACTTACCCGCTTGATTATAGACACCACTAGAAATGGCATAGTGTTAGCAAGGAGTCCTAGAGAAACGTATTCGATCTGCAATTGATAGCTGTGAGCGGCGCCTGTGCGAGTAGCTTCTCATTTGACATTCGTGGGTCGAATGCGTATGTCACTTAGGGACGGCACATCACTGTTCATTTCACCACAGTGTACCGCGATCGAAGAGATGACTTGTTGTATGGGTGCATAAGAGGAACAGAATATTAATAGTGCGAAAATTTTTAACGGAGCGCGACGTTTGAGACGTGCGAAATAAAGACTGTTCCGTGTTCCGCTTGTTGTACTACGCTGATACTATCAGCAAAGGGCCCCTAAAAAGGGTCGGGATACTTCTGTCCCTATTATAAGAACCGGCGGGTGGCTGGCTTCACTGGGAGTCGAATGCAGTAGTACCCGCAGTGGAGTTGGACATTCTACTACTTGTCCATCGCTACTATTTCGATACAGATCTGGTGAACTCCCACTTCTTCATCTTCCTCTTTGTACACAGTTTAAACAAACTACTCCTGTCCATATCTAACATAAACGAATATTTATAACTCAGAAAACAGCCTGCTCCCAGCGGCTCACTCATACCTCGTTGATATTTGCATCGGCAACCAGAGCCGCGAAGCTTGCATCACAAATGAATGCGTGGCAACGCTGTCGTAGCATTCGTTCCGAAGAGGTCATAAATTTTCTTAACAAGGTGCGTTATTGCCTGAGCGAATACCACCATATCTCATGCTGCACTGTAGTGCCTCTAATGTAGTAATTCTAGTTGAGTTATGTGCTCATTCATCCACCAATGTAGCCGCAGAGCGCACCGCTGCAATGTTGTTGAGGTGTGAACAGTGCGGCGCATTTTCACTTGCCGCCCAGGAACTAGCTATCGACCTTTCGAACTTGTGCTATACGTAACATAGAGCAACAAAGCTAGTTGCCGCATTCGTCGAGTTGCATTTCATTAAGCTTCAATAGGCGGCAATAGTATGCACTTACGTGTCAGAGTACGTACTTCCGTGCAGGCTTCAAGTGCCGTTCGCCAACAGATATCAGCACAATGGGCTTATTAAACTGCCAGGGAAGAGAGGCGCCGATAAATTTCTATGCCAGTCGGCTCACGCCGACAAGTGCCTTACGTCTTCATGCGGCGTTAATTCTGCACGTGTGAACCCCTAATCAAGGTCGCTGAATACTCCCTCGTGATGCCTGGGCAAACGTTACATTGCGATGGACGCTGTACAAGGAGCGGCGGAAGAGAGCTGTGCAGTGATTCAAAAGCACTAGGGCTGGAGCGTCAGCGCCTATATATGTGATGCAATGAAAACTGGAAAGAAGGGTATGCATCACCGCGGACCGCATTAGACTGGCCGGATGCATGACCGTGCACGGACGCCATGCATTCTTAGAGCATGCACGTGTGCATGTCTGTGGTGCGGAAAGCAATGAAGGTAGCGTTGCCAGCATACTTCAACTAGGGAGCCTACATGACGGCCGGTCATCTAGGCTCCCTAACTTTAACGCAACATGTCTCCGCGACCTTTTGTATACATGTCATGCACGTTTAAGTGCACGCGCCTATATTGCTCTCTCTTACATTACACCTCTCTTTTAATCCCTTTAACCTTTTTCATTGTGTAGGGTAGCGAAACGCATCAGTGGATGATTAAACCTGACTTTCTTCCTCTATCTGTCTCTCTATTGCTTTCATTGACATTTCAACAGGTACGCTGCACCCGACCCCGACATGTAGGATGTAGAAAATGGTGAAGCCATAAGCGAAAATACAAACTTCGTTAAATGTTACGGCCGGATACTAGCCTTTGCTAACTGGAACACCTGCCCACTTGGGTCGCTCCCTATCGCTTTACGTAAATAATGGTTTGGCTGCTATCCACCGAGAGTACCCTTTCCACATTAAAGGACACGTGTCGTTTTATAGACAGTCTAATTAGAGTATTATTTTACAGTGGAAAGACTTATGCCACTCGGCCCCTGTATTAAAAATCTGAGAGCTCTGGGTGCTCTATTTTGTATAACATCGCAGACAAGTGTCTGCGATGTTATACAAAATAGAGCACCCAGAGCCCTCCCACTGGCAGCGGCCTCCCTTCAATGCATGATGCAACAACTCCACCTTAATTGAACTTCAGTGAGATGAAGGTGTTTAAGAACGAGTTTCATTCATAATTCCACATGAGGCGCAGATATAATGTATAATTTCATACTTCTTTCCGAGCAGCTAGCACGCTTATCTATTTCATACACGATGGAGAAAGTTTCAGCGGACGGGTCAGGGCTACAGCCTACAGCAGAGCAAAACGAAAATCAAACAAAAGTATTGGTCGAAATAAATAGATCAGCAATCGTTTCACTAATTTGCACACGTTCCTCGATAAGTGTTGCCGTTTCATACGCGATCGCAACGCCGAAGGGCAGCAGAGCTGCGCAACGATAGGTGTGGCTTTTTTGCGCCGATATCAGTGGGCAGGAGCCTTGACCTGCGGTGCGTAATTGCGCAAAAGCTTCAATGAACGAAGTCGTTTGTGGCGTAGATCACAATCTCACGCACGCGTACGTCTTTTGTGTAGTTTATTCGATAAGTTCGATAATATACACCGGCTTTACGAGCGGCGGCGGTTTAGTAGTCTGACAAATCGGTTACGTTGTTACTGTTTAGTCTCATCAAAAATAATGTACAAAGAAAAATTATTGCTTTCATTTCTTATTATCTCAACAAAAGTCGACAGACCTTTAGCATTATTTCATTACTCTCCCGTGTTGCCTTTGCCCCGTGTCTACAATGTATTTGTTTATCATTACAAAAGTCAATAAACACGATTCCGCCAGTCACGTATGCACTCCGTAGTGCTAATGGTCCTACGCATGACATTTTGGTACGGAATGCTAATGGTCCTACGCATGACATTTTGGGGAATAGGAAGCCAACTATAACATCGATGACGAACGGCATTGCATTCTCAACTACGCCGACTGAGACCAACAGCACGAATTACAAGCCAAGAAGAAAAATAAACTAAAAATTTCCAGAGGAGATATCACGACCCACGCTATCCGTAAACCGCTTCAATGAATGAGGACGTACAACAGTACACAAGTGCCAGACACCTACGCCTGGGTCTCGAGGCAGGCCTTCCGAAACATTTCGTCAAGGTCGGCGCAGAATCACCGCTGCTATGAAGTGTACTTGTATTACGATTTCCTCTCTGGCGACGGAGGATGGATGAACGCCGCAACTGTGTCTATAGCTTTATGTTGCATGTTTTTGTTTTTTCTTTTTTAAGTACCGAGATGCACTCTTCTCAGTCTGCCTCTCCATGTTTTATTTTTTTCTGTCATGCAAGTTTAATGGGCGTAGCGAGGAGAGAGAAGGGGAATCCCCCTTTCGAATGGAGATGGAGAGAGTGGTTGCGCCACATGCGTCTTACTAAGTTAAATGCAACAGAGGCGAACAAAAATTTAAAAAAGAGAGCGTACAGGAAACTAAGGCCGTGTTCCAACACTGAACTTGTTTACACCACTTGTAATTGCACCTCTTGTTGCAACGAGCACTTGGACGATCGACGCCAACATGGTGGTTTATGGCAATCCTAGCATCGTCCTGCTTGTTTACGTATAACTATACTACTATCGCAGCGTCATGTAGAAGTACCTCCTAGACTTTCTACACTCCAGCGTTACTCTTAAGCGTCTCCATCTAACCGCGTCGGCTAGATTACCGAGCCTTTAAGAGGGTGCAACTGATTGCTTCGAAACATAGGAGCATTGGCAAGCTTTGCAGAGTCTCCTGTTATGAGTGAAGCCCCCTACCCCAGGATGTGTCTCGATTAGCCAAGCTTCAGGACTAATCAAACTACAGATCTCTGAGCCACACTTAGAGGTACTTGTACCGCTGCGGGCTTTGTTAAAGTATATAGAGCTCTGCGATTTTCTCTGCCTCCTACTCTTTAAATGTAACCGAAATGCCTGTCGATAGATCCTACTATTGCTGCAAGAACTTAGGGCAAAAAATTACACGTACGCAACATAGTAACACAACAGACAAAGACAAGGGCTAGCTACCAAATGTTCATACCACCAACATCCCTCTGAAGTATATACACTAAAATGCTTAGTACACCTAGCCCTCTCTTTTTTTGTGTGTGTATGTGAAAGTGATAAGAACAAACCTTAACAAGTGAACAAACTCTGTTGCGTGACTCTCTTACGCACGTTTAATGAGAACCGACAAAAAAATAAAGCCCAGGAAATCAAGCCCTTTCCTGGGCTTTATTGCCTGTTGGTCCTCATTAATATTGCGCCTAACAAAGAAAAACAAGCACTTAAATTGTCTTCTTTCATGTAAATCTTATACGTGAGTAATGTTGGCCCTAGATTCATGGAGCATTGATGCCAAACGAACTGCCGAACAAGCAGTCGTTCTTAAGATCGTCCTTCACTATGGAATGTTTCTTCTTCTTGCGAAAGTACATTTATAGAAGTTTTCTCGCCGATTTCAATATGTTTTACTGAAACTTCACGGCCAGACCTCCGAAAGGCAGCCTTCGAAGGGGCCGTTCATCACGCTCAATGTCTGAAGCAATGTCGCACTTTCGCTCGACCGTAACTCAGCATCAAGACAGTGGTCCAACACAGTGGTCCAACACGTTCCTGAACGACCTGAACGACACCACAGAAACAGCAAGGACAGGAAAGCGTGACGTATGTATAAGTCTTCGTGATGTATGCGCGACTGACCAGGTCCTCAAAGCCTTGAGTATAGGAGAGCCAGCCACAGGTCACGTTCCATGTAAACAAGGAGAAACTAAAACGAAGCGAACCTTTTGAAAGTGGCGTCGCGGTGACGTTAGTGGTGCCGCTCGCTGCGAACGCATTACATCACCACCTACAACGCACCATGTGTCTTCTTGGCGCCAAGAGAGGCTTGACGCTTGTTGGGAAGCGATGCTCATAGAGCAAAGAGTCATCCTATTGGCTGTGGTCAAGAACAGGGTTGCCGTTGGGTGGACATGAAAAAGGCGCCAGAATTCAGGCCAAATGTAGCCAAAGTAGCCATGTGACTGTTCGCGAACAATGTTGCTGCGTAGTACACGGATGGTGTTCCAGACACAACTTTTTGTATTTTTTTTTGCCTACTGTCACAAACTCTTCTTCCTCTCTTTCATTCTTTTACACCCCCCTTTTCCCCTTCCCAAGTACAGGGTAGCAAACCGGAGTCCTCCTCTGGTTAACCTCCCTGTATTTCCTTTATCTTTCTCTCTCCCCCTCTCACGTCATTTGATATTATCGCCAAATTTCTTGCCAAATAGAACAGAAGCGGTATTATCAACCGTGTCTTTACTGTTGATGAATTAATAAAACCATTTTGAATAAGTAAAACCACAAGTTTAAGAAAGAGCCGTGGCGCCAACTGGAAATTTTCGTCGCCAACGGGGTCCAAAAGTAAACAATTTGGCGCAAAGTAGTCACCAACGGCAACCCTGGTCAAGAAGCAGTACGCTGCACCTTTCGTTGGGCAGTCAGAGAATGTTTCACGCAAGCTGTCAGCTTAGAAAAATCTGCTGCATTTCACCTTTGCTTTGCAACGCGGAGTTCATTCAGTTCAAGGTGCTTGCACGGCCATTTGTTAAGGCGCTCGCCAACATGTTATTCGCTCAATGATTCACTAACTCGGTTAACTAACCGAAGTGGCAAAATGCAGTCTTTACCTGCGAGATATATTAATTTAAAAAAAGCCTGCATAACTTTCTTTTCTTCTTTGAAACATTATAATGCCGATGACATCTTTGTTTTTCTTGTGACCGTTGGACACACTCGAACCGAAAGCGTCAAGTCGTCCTCATATTTACTACGCACCGTTGCAACCTCATCCGGCGTGCCGAAAAGCCCTTGCACTTTGTTGCATATGGCAGGAATGCCAGAAATGTCGCCCACTGTTTTTGAAGCGGTCATTGGTGGGTTGCCGTCAAAAACAGTGCTCGGCCCATGCCCCTGTTGTTCAAGACGCAATGTAATCTTGGAGCTCAATTCAGACGCAATTCTGTCAAGATTCGCTGAAGGTATGTAACGCATCATCAACCTTTGTCAGCATATTTTTCAAACTTAATCAATTTTTCATCATCATAGTAAAAAAAGCTAGTTCGGTTTCCGCAAGAAGAGGCTTCCCTATGGGTACCTCCATTTTTTTTGTGCTTTGCGACAATGGCCATATACGGTAGTTTACTGACCTTATCACCCATGGCTTTTTAATACAATCTGTTGCCTTCTTTCGTATCACAGGAAGCAAGAGGTACGCGCTAGAATTTACTGCAGGGAAGTACTTACCGTGAGTACTTATCTCTATCTTCACGGTATGATCTACTACACGGATCTCGCGTAGCAGGGCTGGGTGCGACATAAAAGCACGCGATATACTGCCGCTGAACATGAACCCCTTTGCAACACGTCGGCTCATTTCACGGCAACTGCATGCGTACACGAATCGCTTAAACGAGAACCAAGACGCCGAGACGGCTTCGAAAAGTGAGAGCAGGGTCGCAAACAATGACGCTAACAAGACGCTAGCACGCGAGGTGTAGGCTAGGCGCCACAGTATCGGAAATGAATCAATATAGGGAGAGGGTCTTGGCAAGGCAAACATTTACTTTCAGGAGTAACGTCGTAAAAAGTTTAGTTACGACTCTAAAGAAGATGGAGGGGGGGAGGGGGGGAGATTGGCGGGGGTGAGGCACCGTAGCCTAGCTCATGGTGTACTTTACGCGCAGGATCGAAAAGGAAATAAAGTCAGGATAACGGCCACTTTTACGAGCCCAGGGTTACGTATCCGCGACGTCGTATGCAAGCGTCCATGCCTATATAGTTGTGTCTCCTCTCAACGCGGACATGTCTCTTGTAAGAGTGGAGAGAGTTTCTTTACGATCGTCCTCGGAGGCAGGAGAAGCAGTCCGCTTCACTGTACGCACGACAGCGTATGAGAACGTTGCTCTTCACACGACACGTTACGATGCGGCGCCTCAGAGATGTTATACCTTCTCCCCCCACGCTATATGTCATCTATACAAGCACGTATGATCTGTTCGTTATGCCCACTGGTGTAGTTATTCCTTTCGTTGTGTTTCTGCATCTCCGTTTTGTTCCTGCTTTCCTGCTTAACGATTTTAATTGCGTCTCACGAACCTCCGTGTATCGCGCGTTTTCCGGGGGAGCTATGTCAGTTCGGGTAATCGCGTTCTTCCTGCCATATCTCTGAGATCAAATGTAGCCTTCTTTCTAGCTGTCGTTCTGACAGTTTGTTTACCTCGCCTAACGTCGCTGTAGTAGCGCATGCATTCACGCGAGTGAGTACAGCCTTATTAGAGTCCAATGCATCTACCGGTAATCTACCGTTCCTTCTTACTTGTTGGTTGTGATGCTCCAACGTATCTGGCAAGAACATCTTATCTACATAAAATATATGCAGGCTCACTCAGCTTATTATAATTTGTTCACTTACTTGCACCTTATCTGTGGCTTGAAAACCAAGCAAGAGGGAAAAGCTGTGCTCCTATTTTTATGGTTGTGCTTATTAAAAATGGTACAATTTATTGTTCACTAATAAAAAATTCACTCTTAATACCGCTTCTGTTTTAGTTGGTTACAAATTTGGGAATAAAAAATTTAATGACACGGCTAATTTGGGTACTTTTGCACTGAATTCTGGCTTTTTTTTTTTCTTTTTCTTTTTTTTTTTCAAATCTACTCAACGACAACCCTGATGTAACCAACCTGCTCATGGGGTAGGCGGCGCTGACTTCAACGTACTCATTCAGACAGACACGTCGCACCATCTCATGGCGTCGTGTGAAACGCCGGGATGGTGGAGTTCTCAATCTTTAGATTGTTAAAAGCGTGCATTACACCGCGATTTACGAAGGACCTTAGGTCCTGCTTCTTCATTACGTGACCTAGCTCGCAATGGCAGCCACGTGAGGTAGTCCGCGTTAGTATAGGCGCGCTACATTTGACCTAGCCATCTTTAACAAGGCTTCGTTGTCTTTTTCCGGTTCGCCTCGTCAACCATTCGTGTTTGTCCGTTCTATCGTGACGTAAGAGATCGCGCTACGGACGTGGTCCATTGCTCTTTGGACTCGCCATGGGTCGGACACCTGTCGTACGCTCCAAAGAGGAGCAATGGCAGTACGAAGAACGTCGGCGAGCTCAGAAGCGCCAGTGGGCGCGTCGCCGTCGAGCCAATGTCACCTACGACGATCGCTCACGTGACGCCAAACGCACGCGCGACGCCTCGTCGTCGGAATGCTTCCCCAGCTTCGCTTGTCTTGCCTCTTCACTAATAAATCAAAGGGTTCCAAATTTTCGGAAAATGGCGCGCACCAATACGCATGTGACCGATGCACCTTCGAAAGTCGCATTTCTGTACGCTCCTAAGCGCCGGGATTTTCGCGTACAACGCCGAAATCTTAGCGTAGTCAAATCAAGAGACACGTTCCACGCGCCCCAGGGAACGTGTCTCTTGCTCCGGCTTTTCGTTTATGGGTTTATTTCTTTCACGAATGATATCTTGCGTGGTTCGTGAGACTACGATTAATGAGCGCCACGAGCCACGACATAGGTGGTGCCACTGTGTATGCAAACCCGATGTAGTGGCAGCGTGAGGTGAGATTGCGATCTACGGACAGACACCTTGGCTCGATCGGCACGTCGCTCTGGCGAGATCGGAGCATACAAGAAAACTGTGTCAATTTGCCGTACCAGACCGACCCTGCTCAATGAAAAAATGTGATCGCGCGTTATAAGGGCGTATACTAGTGCACCACGCGTAACACGTAGTAATTTGGGGCCCACTTTATCGCGTCTCGTTATCTACGCAGTCGTATTAATGCTGTTCGTTCATTCATCCGTTGCGCGCACAGCGCAGCTGAAATAAATAACAATTCGAAGGTTCTTTAGCGAAGGCCCGCGGGTGGGTAAGAAAGGAGGTGCTTCGATAGTATCAGCGCTGACCGCGAAATTAAAAATGTGACTGTCATAACTGCGGAACCAATTACGCGGAGGTGCTATGGTAGTGTTCGACATCTACGCATACCGTGACACTTTCAGGTCTGATCATTATCGTTTTGTTTGTAGGAAGGCTGCTTGCGACATTTCTTGCGTGTCGAGGGCAACTTAGAAAAATTTCTGTTCGTAAGTGTACTTTTGTACGGAACTATTTGCCTTGCGAAACGGTTTGCCCGACATCCTGATTACCTGGAATATTTCGAGTAATTATGATGCAAGCTGTTTTTATGAATATGGCCAAACGTCATTATAGAGGCAAACAAATATATATTGAAAAAAATGTGTGCGGCTTTATGTGCAAAAACCGCAACATGACTATGAGGCGCGCCGTAGTGGAAAGATCCGGCAATTTCGACCATCGGGTGTTCGTTAACGTGCCCTGACAAAGCCATGTCCAGCAATCTGGGACATCGACTAGTGCGGCAAAGCCGACCCCAAGGGGAAGCGCTGGGCGTAACTCTATGGGGAGCGTTCTTCAAAAAATGATTACTGAGCAATGCCTGATTTTTCGCTAATTGCACTTCAGGCACTTAATGCTGACAACCTCCTTATGTGGTACAACGCGATTAGGTTTTAATCGGCCGGCTGGATTTTTTTCCCGAGACACTTTTGTGCATCCATTGAAAATGTATGGGGTGATTTTTGAAAAGCTAATTGTAGCGCAACGATAACGTATTCGCTAATTGCACTCTAGTGGCATGTACGGTAGGACAACCTGTCTTTGTGTTTGCAATTTCGTGGGATTACGCTGGGTGGATTTTTTTCCTGAAGAGCTTTTCCAAATCGATAGTGCAGGAAAGCAGCATTACAGGGGTAAAAGAATCACCTGTCGGTAAATCGATGAGAAAGTGGACGTTGATCATGGTAAAAACTCAGCAAAAGTCTGCAGATGTGACGTACATTATGTGGATGAAGCATCAGGAATGTCATAACCGTAATAAATATTTATCACTAATCTAACCATTTAATTTAAACTTATGGGGGAAGCTCTCAGTGTAGAAGCACATATGTAGTACAGTACATATAGTGTTTCAATGTGAACAGTTACGATAAGGTGGTAGATAACAATTTCATATCATTGGTTTGTACTGTTTATTGTTCTCATTAATTAGGAGTTCGGGTTAATTACAATCAATGACTTATATGCTATCTATGTGTTGAGTGATGTCATACGAAAAGTGTCCGAGATGGCATACAGATTTGAAGGTATGAAATTCCGAAGTTGCTGTGGCATGACATGACTGCATGAAGAATATAAATGACAGGTCATAACATGAAACTCATGACACTTATGTCATGAACGGTATGATCTACATGCCACATTATTAGCGCTCTCGCGGCCGTTTCTTAGTTTAAGGTATACCGAAAAATATTGAGGCTTGTAAAGAGTGTATGACGAACATAAATAGCAGGTATTAAGGCGAAAGCCTTTAATGTCTCATGCTCACGTCCGTCCGGTGTCCGTCCGGCGTCCGGTGTCCGTCTGTCCGGATGTCCGTCCGTCTGTCCGTCCTTCCGTTCGGATGTCCGTCCGTCCGTCCGTCCATCCCGGATGTCCGTCCGTCCATCCCGATGTCCGTCTGTCCGTCCGGATGTCCGTCCGTCCGTCCGTCCGTCCGGATGTCCGTCCGTCCGTCTGTCCGTCCGGTGTCCGTCCGTCCGTCTGTCCGTCCGGATGTCCGTCCGTCCGCCCGTTTGGATGTCAGTCCGTCCGTCCGTCCGGATGTCTGTCCGTCCGTCCGTCCGGATGTATGCCCGTCTGTCCGTCCATCCGTCCGGTGTCCGTCCGTCCGTCCGGATGTCCGTCCTGTCCGTCCGTCCGTCCGTCCTGTCCGTCCGTCTGTCCGTCCGGTGTCCGTCCGTCCGTCCGTCTGTCCGTCCGTCCGTCTGTCCGTCCGTCGGTCTTTCCGTCCGTCTTTCCGTCAGTGGAATGGCCACACGCTTTCGCCGAACACACTTTGGAATGTACAAAGTGTCCTTCAATTTTGAGGCTTGTCAAGAGTGTATGACGAACATAAATAGCAGGTATTAACAATTATGACATGTATGCCATTTATGACATGATTTACATGCCACACTCATGGTGCGCGTGCGGCCGTTTCATTCACTGGATATATACTGAAATTGGTATTATGCAATGTTACTGCGTGACAAATATAGATGACAAGTATTAACATAAAAATCATAACATGTATGTCATGTATGACATGACTTACGTTCCACGCTCATGGCGTGCTCGCAGCCGTTTCGTTTCCTGGATATATACCAAATTTGATATGGCGTGACATGACTGTATGACGAACACAAATAACAGATCCTTACATGCAAATTATGGCACGGATGTCATGTACGCCATGACTTACACGCCACGCTCATGGCGTGCTCGCAGCCGTTTCGTTTCCTGGATATATACCAAATTTGATATGGCGTGACATGACTGTATGACGAACACAAATAACAGATCCTTACATGCAAATTATGGCACGGATGTCATGTACGCCATGACTTACACGCCACGCTCATGGCGTGCTCGCAGCCGTTTCGTTTCCTGGATATATACCAAATTTGATATGGCGTGACATGACTGTATGACGAACACAAATAACAGATCCTTACATGCAAATTATGGCACGGATGTCATGTACGCCATGACTTACACGCCACGCTCATGGCGTGCTCGCAGCCGTTTCGTTTCCTGGATATATACCAAATTTGATATGGCGTGACATGACTGTATGACGAACACAAATAACAGATCCTTACATGCAAATTATGGCACGGATGTCATGTACGCCATGACTTACACGCCACGCTCATGGCGTGCTCGCAGCCGTTTCGTTTCCTGGATATATACCAAATTTGATATGGCGTGACATGACTGTATGACGAACACAAATAACAGATCCTTACATGCAAATTATGGCACGGATGTCATGTACGCCATGACTTACACGCCACGCTCATGGCGTGCTCGCAGCCGTTTCGTTTCCTGGATATATACCAAATTTGATATGGCGTGACATGACTGTATGACGAACACAAATAACAGATCCTTACATGCAAATTATGGCACGGATGTCATGTACGCCATGACTTACACGCCACGCTCATGGCGTGCTCGCAGCCGTTTCGTTTCCTGGATATATACCAAATTTGATATGGCGTGACATGACTGTATGACGAACACAAATAACAGATCCTTACATGCAAATTATGGCACGGATGTCATGTACGCCATGACTTACACGCCACGCTCATGGCGTGCTCGCAGCCGTTTCGTTTCCTGGATATATACCAAATTTGATATGGCGTGACATGACTGTATGACGAACACAAATAACAGATCCTTACATGCAAATTATGGCACGGATGTCATGTACGCCATGACTTACACGCCACGCTCATGGCGTGCTCGCAGCCGTTTCGTTTCCTGGATATATACCAAATTTGATATGGCGTGACATGACTGTATGACGAACACAAATAACAGATCCTTACATGCAAATTATGGCACGGATGTCATGTGCGGCATGACTTACATGCCACGCTCATGGCGTGCTCGCAGCCGTTTCGTTTCCTGGATATATACCAAATTTGATATGGCGTGACATGACTGTATGACGAACACAAATAACAGATCCTTACATGCAAATTATGGCACGGATGTCATGTACGCCATGACTTACACGCCACGCTCATGGCGTGCTCGCAGCCGTTTCGTTTCCTGGATATATACCAAATTTGATATGGCGTGACATGACTGTATGACGAACACAAATAACAGATCCTTACATGCAAATTATGGCACGGATGTCATGTGCGGCATGACTTACATGCCACGCTCATGGCGTGCTCGCAGCCGTTTCGTTTCCTGGATATATACCAAATTTGATATGGCGTGACATGACTGTATGACGAACACAAATAACAGATCCTTACATGCAAATTATGGCACGGATGTCATGTACGCCATGACTTACACGCCACGCTCATGGCGTGCTCGCAGCCGTTTCGTTTCCTGGATATATACCAAATTTGATATGGCGTGACATGACTGTATGACGAACACAAATAACAGATCCTTACATGCAAATTATGGCACGGATGTCATGTGCGGCATGACTTACATGCCACGCTCATGGCGTGCTCGCAGCCGTTTCGTTTCCTGGATATATACCAAATTTGATATGGCGTGACATGACTGTATGACGAACACAAATAACAGATCCTTACATGCAAATTATGGCACGGATGTCATGTACGCCATGACTTACACGCCACGCTCATGGCGTGCTCGCAGCCGTTTCGTTTCCTGGATATATACCAAATTTGATATGGCGTGACATGACTGTATGACGAACACAAATAACAGATCCTTACATGCAAATTATGGCACGGATGTCATGTACGCCATGACTTACACGCCACGCTCATGGCGTGCTCGCAGCCGTTTCGTTTCCTGGATATATACCAAATTTGATATGGCGTGACATGACTGTATGACGAACACAAATAACAGATCCTTACATGCAAATTATGGCACGGATGTCATGTACGCCATGACTTACACGCCACGCTCATGGCGTGCTCGCAGCCGTTTCGTTTCCTGGATATATACCAAATTTGATATGGCGTGACATGACTGTATGACGAACACAAATAACAGATCCTTACATGCAAATTATGGCACGGATGTCATGTACGCCATGACTTACACGCCACGCTCATGGCGTGCTCGCAGCCGTTTCGTTTCCTGGATATATACCAAATTTGATATGGCGTGACATGACTGTATGACGAACACAAATAACAGATCCTTACATGCAAATTATGGCACGGATGTCATGTACGCCATGACTTACATGCCACGCTCATGGCGTGCTCGCAGCCGTTTCGTTTCCTGGATATATACCAAATTTGATATGGCGTGACATGACTGTATGACGAACACAAATAACAGATCCTTACATGCAAATTATGGCACGGATGTCATGTACGCCATGACTTACACGCCACGCTCATGGCGTGCTCGCAGCCGTTTCGTTTCCTGGATATATACCAAATTTGATATGGCGTGACATGACTGTATGACGAACACAAATAACAGATCCTTACATGCAAATTATGGCACGGATGTCATGTGCGGCATGACTTACATGCCACGCTCATGGCGTGCTCGCAGCCGTTTCGTTTCCTGGATATATACCAAATTTGATATGGCGTGACATGACTGTATGACGAACACAAATAACAGATCCTTACATGCAAATTATGGCACGGATGTCATGTACGCCATGACTTACACGCCACGCTCATGGCGTGCTCGCAGCCGTTTCGTTTCCTGGATATATACCAAATTTGATATGGCGTGACATGACTGTATGACGAACACAAATAACAGATCCTTACATGCAAATTATGGCACGGATGTCATGTACGCCATGACTTACACGCCACGCTCATGGCGTGCTCGCAGCCGTTTCGTTTCCTGGATATATACCAAATTTGATATGGCGTGACATGACTGTATGACGAACACAAATAACAGATCCTTACATGCAAATTATGGCACGGATGTCATGTACGCCATGACTTACACGCCACGCTCATGGCGTGCTCGCAGCCGTTTCGTTTCCTGGATATATACCAAATTTGATATGGCGTGACATGACTGTATGACGAACACAAATAACAGATCCTTACATGCAAATTATGGCACGGATGTCATGTACGCCATGACTTACACGCCACGCTCATGGCGTGCTCGCAGCCGTTTCGTTTCCTGGATATATACCAAATTTGATATGGCGTGACATGACTGTATGACGAACACAAATAACAGATCCTTACATGCAAATTATGGCACGGATGTCATGTACGCCATGACTTACACGCCACGCTCATGGCGTGCTCGCAGCCGTTTCGTTTCCTGGATATATACCAAATTTGATATGGCGTGACATGACTGTATGACGAACACAAATAACAGATCCTTACATGCAAATTATGGCACGGATGTCATGTACGCCATGACTTACACGCCACGCTCATGGCGTGCTCGCAGCCGTTTCGTTTCCTGGATATATACCAAATTTGATATGGCGTGACATGACTGTATGACGAACACAAATAACAGATCCTTACATGCAAATTATGGCACGGATGTCATGTACGCCATGACTTACACGCCACGCTCATGGCGTGCTCGCAGCCGTTTCGTTTCCTGGATATATACCAAATTTGATATGGCGTGACATGACTGTATGACGAACACAAATAACAGATCCTTACATGCAAATTATGGCACGGATGTCATGTGCGGCATGACTTACATGCCACGCTCATGGCGTGCTCGCAGCCGTTTCGTTTCCTGGCTATATACCAAATGTGATATGACGTGACATGACTGTATGACGAACATAAAAAAATTACAGCATATCCACGGAGTGAATGATGATGAGTGGGGCGAAGCGTGCGTCCGTCCGTCCGTCCGTCCGTCCGTCCGTCTGTCTGTCTGTCTGTCTGTCTGTCTGTCTGTCTGTCTGTCTGTCATAGAACTAGGCGGTCACGTACCAAGAGACAGGGATGTACAGACCCGCGGCTCTAGGAGCTTCGCCCCCCCCCCCAAAAAAAACACTACGCTTTTTACACGTGTTGGTACTGCAACGTTTTGCCTTTGGCGGTAATTATTCGAAAAGTACGCGAAAAAAAATGACACCATCTCCCGCCAAAGGGGAGCATGAGGCGATGCGAAGCACACCGCGTTTGCATCGGTTCGACTAGCTGTTTCCGTTAATGTTGCGTATTGAGTGTTATAGTTTGTGTTGTGTTTATGCTCTTATGTTGTTGTTAACGTAGACCCGAACGCAGACCCGAACGTGGTAGCGCGTGCCAGCGCGTTCTGACTAGGATACAACGCGTTGGTTCAGCATGCGTCTGCAGAATCTCGTTCCCCGACGTCATCACATGATTGCTGAGAGAGTGTAAGGGGGAGAGGCCACACCGCCTTACCCAGCCCCTTACCCAGCTAGCGCGTGAGCTCACAGCATAAGACGCTCACAGAGACTATGTACATTATATACACACAAGAGTTATTCTTTTGCAAAGTACAAGGGCGTCCCCTGATAAGCTCGGGACACGGAGGCTCGGGCACTCGATTCCCTTTAGAGATGACGCAAGGCTACTGAACCTAATTTCGCTAAACCACCGTTATCGCTCAACATAATTCGTTAGTTTCTGCGCTATTTATTATTCAAGACATTGAGCAACATTCATATATCCGTGCACTGACAGAACATTTTATCCTCCGCGTATAACCTGTAAGGAAATTTTCGAAGCGCGCATAAACCAATTAAAGAATTTAAGAGGAGAACGCGTTAGCGCAATCGAGCTTCGTTCACTTCACCTTCACAGTCGCTAGCCTCGCTTAATTTCTCGGCGGACACATCCACCCTGCCGCAAGGAAAGGTACGTCTGTGCTCGTAACATATATATTGTTTCAAACTGTCCTACAGTGCCTTTTGTAAGTACAGCATGCAAAATGCTCGCTAGGACATAATTCTTTTTTCTTCGATCCGGAAGGCTACAAGCGCAAATGCGTAGCTGCACTCTTTGTTGATGGTGTTGCTGATAATAAGAAAGAGAGAGAGAGAAAACTTTATTTAAAAAGTCAGTCAGTAACGTCAGGCATGGCCCGTCGCCTCCAGCCGTCTGCCGGTTTGATTACTTATTCCTGTGCACTTGGGAATCGGTCGGTTGTCACAGCAGCCACTCACTGTGCAATTCAAATGTACGACGCTGGTGCGATTCTACACTTCTGCCACGCAATATTACATGTGTGAAGGGGGGATCCTCGAACTACAAGACATTATTATAGTGCTTTTTTATCGAAACAGTGTAGAACACCTGTTTTCCGTGCGAAGTCTTGGATTAGATTTCCTCTCGAGCCGAATATTCATATTGTCTATTTATTTGCATCTATCTCAAATTCTGGCCCCCGGAAGACGTTTATTTTCGCTAACAATACTTAGCCAACAATGAAATCACGCGCTGTTCGAAAACGTGCGCTTGGTGTAATATCAATAGTAACATGCCTCGTTTACGTTAGTGACGCCCTTTATAAGACAACTACTCACTGTTTGTCGTTTATATAATAATAATAATAATAATATTAATAATAATAATAATAATAATAATAATAATAATAATAATAATAATAATAATAATAATAATAATAATAATAATAGAGTGAAGAACAACGAACGTTATAGTGGGTCATCATCTCCTCCGACATCGCAGGTCTGTCTGTATACCGCGCATTGCTCGATGGCGCTTCTCGTTCGCCCGCAAGATCCGTTGATTTGAGTCGTTGGTCAAGCTACCGGCCGATCCCTACGGCAGAGTTCAATAAACTTTTTTTTTATATATATCTGACAAAATATGGGAAGGTAGGCTGCGTTGGAGCAGGCTATCCCAACATCATGACAATAATGTACAAGATAAACATAAAAATACGAAAAATTAAGAATAAAAGAAGAAAAAAAATAATCAGAGTCACTTGGTACATATATACACTATAGGGCTTATAACGAATGAATGAGCACAGTATATATGGGCGTAGTCCAGTTCATATATCGTGATCACATCGCGGATAGAGTCCGAACAAATAGTGGCAAGGTATAATAAGAACTAAAGACAGTTAATTAAATTTGTGTCCATTAAAAAATCACGGAGGGCGCTCACTGCGCGCCTTTGATTATCGGGGATGTGGCCATGGTCCAAGTACTTTTCCAATCGCAAATGGTCGTCTGTCGAGGCGGTTCAATCGATCACTCAGTTGAGCGCGTTGTTCGTCAATTCGCGGACATTCAATAATGATATGCTCCTCTGACGCATCGACATGATCACAGTGGTCGCAGTGCGGGGACGTTCTTGTTTTTATGCGGCATAAGAAGTGAGGTGTGTATGCAACACCTAATCGTAGACGGTGCAGTAGTGTGTCAAATGGTCTATCAATCTTTTGATTAGGTGTAAATCGGAGAGACGGATCTATTTGATATAAGAGTGAAGACTTTGTATTTTCGTCAAATCAAGCGTTTTTGCACAATTTGTGGCGCAGTTCGGAAAGAACCTTCTTGCTTTCTGAGAAATAAACGGGCACTGGTGTCAAGTGAACTTTTTTGTGTGCTGCAGTGGCTAATTTGTCAGCATTTTCGTTTCCCATCACTCCTACGTGACTTGGAAGCCACTGAAAACATATCTCATGGCCGTCCAGATAACCGATGGTAATTGTTTTTAAGATTTCATATATTATGCTATCATCTATATGAAAATAAAAATCCTTAATCATTTGTAGCGCTCCTTTGGAGTCAGAATATATTACCCAGTTTTGCCTTTGCTGGCTTTCAACAATGAATTTTGAAGCTTGTAATATTGCAACAAGCTCCGCTGCTGTAGACGATGTCTTTCGAGAAAGTCGGAAATCTCTTTCTATTTTATATACGGGTATATGAAAAGCCGCAGACGAGCTTTCATCCATTGTAGATCCATCCGTGAAAACAAATGTGAAACAATAAACTCTTCAACAACAACAACAGTAACACAATACTCATATGAGAATAATATATTTGTTGTTATTATTATTGTTATTATTATTATTATTATTATTATTATTATTATTATTATTATTATTATTATTATTATTGTTATGTGAGGCACAAATTTTCTTTGAAAAAATTGAGTAGTTGTCTTATCAGAGGCGTCCCTAATGTGAACGAGGCATGCTATAGTATACTGATATTACACCAACCCCGCGTTTTTGGAGCAGCGCGTGATTTCATTGGTGGCTAAGTATTCCACAAAAAAGTTATCTGTAGCGAAAAATCCGGTGCCGACGCTGGTGTCGGCGTCTTCGTTGTGAGTGAAAAAAAAAGCATTGCCCGTGGGCGAAAGGTCGAGGTAGCTGCAAATAAATGAACAATATTAATAGCTCGCGCGTAAATTGAACCCAGTACTTCTGCACGGAAAACAGGTGTTCTACAACACAGCCACGCCGGTGCTTGAAACTGTTCGAAAAAAAAAAAAGAAACTATGATAATGTCATGTAGTGTGAGAAGGCCCCTTAACGTGTGTTGTGTTGCGTCCCAGAAGCGTAGAATGGCACTAGCGTCAAACATTTAATTGCACCAATGAGTGGTTGATTTAAAAACTCGCCAATAAGCGCGTCAAGCAAGTAATAAATAGGTCCTACCGAGGGACCTTTTAAGAAACATCACCATGTAAAAATATTACCACGCTGTTCTTGAGCAATACGTGCAAAGAAACAATTACACTATAGTAGCAGCAAGGAAACCAGACGAGAGCTATCTTCAAACTCGCTTGTACGCGTTCTTCGTTCTAAATAAAACTGGCCGAAATAATCGGGTCTCTAACCAAGGCCTGATGCCGTTGTGCAGACCGCATAGCCAGTGAAACAAAGAGGTGTGCTTTGCGGTTATGTACGTACATCCAAATATCATCGGGGGTTTTACGTCACAAAACCACGATATGATTATGAAGGACGCCATCGTGGAGGGCTCCGGAAATTTCGAACATGTGGTGTTCTTTAACGTGCTCTGACATCGCACAGTATACGCGCTTCCTCCATTTCGCCTCCATCGAAATGTGACCTCTGCGGACGGGGTCGAACACGCGGCTTTCGGGTCAGAACCCGAGCACTGTAACCGCTACATCACCACAGCGGACGGTCGCATATGTGAATATAATTGGTTTCATTACGCTTTCACGAACAGTCAGCAAAGAGGGGAAGACGAGCTGTATAGCATGTCATGTACAATGAAATACATTTCGGACGTCTTTTATTATGTGCTCTAGAAACGTTAAGAGCGTTGTTTAAATTGAGGCGTCTTTCTTAAAATGCTTAAATTTGGAAAATAATTCAGCAATTTCGTCCCTGTAATGAATTTAGGCCTTTATTTCTGCTACGTTTTGAGCTCTTAAAAAAGATTATCACTGGCAGCGAATACGGCACGGCACGTTGCCTTCACTCTATAGCGCGAAAAAATTCACTTGTTAAGTGACGCCAACAAATATTAGCTACGTGAAGCCTGTCTCTACATATTCTCAAAGCGTCATCGCCATCTCATAGGCTGATATTATTTTCTCGAAATTAGCTTTCACAGATTACAAAAACGGCCGCGACAAAAGGACGTCCTAACTTTCTTCAAGAAACCAGTGGGGCCGACAACTATACAACCGCACGAAATATATTGAAAAGGACGAGAGGAAGGGCAACACGCCCTTTCGAAATACGAGTTTGTAAAGCGCAGCCAAGTGACTTGTGCGCGCGGATTCACTAAAAAAAAAAAAATACTTGATTCACGATCGAGCAACCAACCGACCGCTCGTCGTACACGACTTGCGCTTATCAGTCAGCGATCACGGTTCGCTCTCGGTGGCGATAGTCGACATCGAGCTGCTTCGTTGTTGTTTTTTTTTTTTTATGTATGGCCACTTTGTCTGCCGCGCGCCATGCGTTATCGCGCCAGTTTTGAAAGTTGAAGGTCTGTACGCCACGTGGTGTGAAAAACGGTGAACTAAAAGCGATGTCCCGAAATGCTGGGTATGACGGTCTCTAGGATTTCGCCTCCATAGAAATGCGACCGCAACGGTTGGGATCGAACCCACGACTTTCAGGTCGGCAGACGAGCACCGTAACCACTGCACCACCGAGACAGGCTATGACAAAAAAACGTACGTGCTGTCGAGTAAAACACAGGTTTTTTTTTTTTTTTTTTCGTCAGATTCGTAACTACTGCTTGCTTTCTCACTTTCTCTCTCTCTCAAGTACAACAGGATATTCCATCTCCCCCTTCGTCTATCCAGCTGGCACGGAAACAGAGCCAAGCCCTGTCCTCCCAACCTTCACGGGCTTGCTACAGCTCGCGCGGTGACCAGGTCGCCCACGTTTCGTGTACTTAATCACGGCACCTACGCTGGCCCGTTACGCCGGACCGGTTCATTCAGCTTTCGCTTTTCTTTCTGTCGTAGGTGAATTCATTGATGAATTCCACACCTTCCTCCTCCATCGCCACCTTGGAAAGCAAGCGGGAGAAACTACGTCCATGTGACGTAGATTACGTCGTAGAACTCCACGCCAGTGTAGCGCATACCTGACAGCGGCATGGGTGAAGAATAGATGAAAGTGACACGGGGGTAGGCGTACGCAAGGATCTCCATTTGGAAGGGACATAGGCGTGCACACAGGGGGGTGGGAAGGTGGAAAGGGGGGAGTGGAAAGGGGGTGGCGGCCGTCCCCCCCTAGCCACCTAAGATGGGGGGGGGGGGGGGGGCGCAAAGCCAGCCCCTTACGTTGGCATAATAGGGAGGGGGCGCTGCGACTCGAGGGGGGGGGGGGGGGAGCGCAGTCAGCCCCATGCATTGACATAATAGGGAGGGGGGCGCTGAGATTAACCTTCACCCCCCCCCCCACCTGAAGTGGAACCCTGCGCACGCCTATGCGAAGGGAGACGGGGGAGGGGTTTTCATGCTAATGATATTACCGCACAATGAAAAGCGACTTTCAGGCCCTTAGTAGCACCCGCTAAAAAATGCTGTTAAAGTCCTCCGAATACCTGGTATACACACATCGAGGTGAGGGATCCATGCTCGACATGCCTGGGCATTTATTGCGACTAGCACAGTGCCCACCGCACACTCACGCAGAAGGATGGCATACTGGACGAGTTGAAATGCGTGGTACTTGAACAGCGCAACATGCGGCACCAAGAAAGAGACGACACATACAACTGTGTACTTCCAACTGAGCTTATAACTGCGTGAACATCAGAGCTGATTACCTAATAAATTAACTGATCTGACTAAGCACTGCTTTGAATGTGGCTGTACACCGTTCGGTCCCTGTCCAGGGCAAGTTATCTTTTCGTTCACTTTTCTTCCTTCACGTTTACATTACATTTACTACTAATAACAACCCCTATACTTTCCTTGGCATTATTGTCTGTTAGTTCTCATTAATATTGTATGAGACCAGGCTTTTATGTTTTTAAGTTCTTGCCAGCGTTCGTTATTGACAACCAGCATGCTCATAAGCTTGTTAAGCGACTTAAAAAGCAAAATCTTTTCTACAATAAACTCAGCTGCAAGCACAGCGCTGAATGTGTCATCTCTTTCTTGCTCTGGTCTTCTGCACTGTTGTTCAAGTACCAAACATTCGGGCGTGCGTATGCCAAGAGCACGTGGGCTCATTCAAAACAAGCGCGCAATTATCCGGCACACCTGCATTCGACCGGAAGGTAGACGTGTCGTCCGAATGCACCCTTGTCCGCTGTAACAAAGCGTGCGTGGGTTCGGTACCCAGGGCCGACGAAGACGTTCGCCGCGTCGCTCAAAGAAAGCTGTACGTGTCGCTTACAAGCGACGAGACGAGCGTGGGGGCGGAGGCAGGAAGTGGCACTGAGGGCGTAATTGGAGAACGAGCTGTACTCTAAAGGCATCAGGGTTGCCGTTGGGTGGACATGAAAAGGCGCCAGAAATCACGCGAAAAGTAGCAAAAGTAGCCATGTCATTTGATATTGTCGCCCAATTTCTAGCCAGATAGAACAGAAGCGCTATTATCAACAAAGTCTTTACTAATGATGAATAAATAAAACCATTTTGAATAAGTAAAACCACAAGATTAAAAAAGAGCGATGGCGCCAACTAGGAATTTTCGTCGCCAACGGGATCCAAAGTAGCCAATTTGGCGCAAAGTAGCCACCAACAGCAACTCTGAAGGGCATCTTCGTGGTTATTATTATTTTTTTTTTTGCATGCTCGCAATAGCCTCTGAGAATGTGGCCTTGGTACCAAAACTCACATACTCAAACTTCCTAAATGACGCGTATAAATTAATTACACGAGTAAATTACATACTAATTCAACTGTTCTATGCGCCGAAAACTCGATTTGAAGCCGCTGTCTGCGTCCTTCTTTCAGTAGGTATCTGTCTTTTGCACGGTATTTACTTGAAGTATGCCCTACCAACTCGGCCAACCATCCACCAACCAGAAACAAACTTGAATGCGGTGGGTACTGACCGATGTGGCATGCATCGTACATCACCGTGAACGAGACGTCTACAGTATGCACCCAGAGGCTCTTAAATCCGAACTTGTCGCCGCCAATGGCCGATGCCTATCTGTGTGTGACACGAGGACCACCGCAAATGTGAACAGCGCTCCGTGGATCACGTCCCTCTTATTGTAGATTTACGTCTGTCGTTACGTACGTCGTGTCTATCGTGTCGGGTGGCCCCACTGACTTAAGGTTTCCCTTTCATCTCGTCTCGAATGACTGCATTGGTACACCTCGCCAGAGGGCGAGGCACACCGATGGGCGAGGTGCACTGACTTTAGCGAAGGGATTCAAAGTAAGCAAAACGTTTTCTTGGGCTAGTTGGTTCATGACTTCTGAAGGGAAAATTTGTAGCGCAAAGCAACACACGGACAGACAAAGAGCGCGGGACTGCTGGTTGGAAGTTAGCGCCGGTCCCGTGCTCTTTGTCTGTCCGTGTGTTCCTTTGCGCTACAAATTTTCCCTTCAGGATTCAAACTATATACGAGCGTCCCAGCGCGTGAATATAAACGTGCTTTTCTTAGGGGGCTCGCGAAAGTGAGCAGCAGTGGGAGGCTGCTTTGTCCAGCACCAGGCCAGATCTACAACTTCGGCTGGTCACTTGGGCCGAGGACGTCGCGGCTAGGCACGGCTAGGCACGGCTTGGACCCCACAACCGACAGCCTGAAGGCCACCCGCAACGCTGCTTTTTATTTTTTTTTAAGTAAACACCTAGACAATTGTTTTACCTTGTGGCCTTCGCACAAATAAAATTTTCCACCACTAAGGGCCCGAAAATTTTTTTTCGCAATATATCCTATACAGTGAAACCTCGGTGATACGAATCTCACGGGACCACCAAAAACAAGCGTGTATGGTAATATTGTGCTTTTTCTCCATACCGGAGAAGCACTGCGATGATTAACTAAGCAATCTGCATAAATCGCTCACTGAAGAGAATAATGGTGGGATTTAATATGTACCTTACATAAATGACACAAACGCACTCGACGTTAGAGAGATTCAAAGATTCGCTGACTAAATGAAGGCCAAAAAATTTTTGCACGTTACCAGGAATCTATTCCGTAGAGACTGGAGTACTGACACTATTCGCCCAGCTTAAGTGCCATCGGAACTTTGAGTTGCGGAGAATAGCACTTGGCAAGGCCGGACAAAACAGTAGTAAGTCTATTCAGACTACCCGACGCGGTAACCTAGCCCGTATCGAGCTGCCAAGCTTGAGAGTGCACGTTCGATCCTCGGCAACGACGACTGCAATTCGAAGGGGGCGAAATGCATAGAACGCCCGCCCGCTTAGATTTAGGTGCACGTTAGAAATGCCTAGGAGGTCGAAATGAAACGATTGCCCGCCACCACGGCGTGTCTCGTAACCATATCGCGGTTTTGGTACATAAAACCCAAGCAATTATTACAATAACTATAGGACTGGCGGTTGGGTGAGATTTTGCAGATACAATGCAATTATAAAAGATTCTTAAACAATGCAATTATTACAGTTTATGTGTTCATGCGGACCCCGTGTCGTCGCCTTTGTTGGCCTGGTCACGTTAAAGAAAAATCACGCCATATCCACGAAGTGAATGATGATGAGTGGGCGAAGCTCCAGAGGTAATCTGGTAAACCGTCAATCCCCGTAAATTTTGCCCACTTACGCCGGCCACAGTCGTTGACTGGAACTAAAGGCCTTACTTAGCTTAACCAGAAAACAACGAAGAGATGACTTGGAAGTAACTAGGCAGAACAAAAGAAGAAGAACTTTATTCATAGGGGTTTGGGACAAGAGGTCATGAGCTCGATAGGTGGGGCCCCAAGTCCAGGGCTCCACTGGCTACTGCCGCCTGCCTGACGTGACCCAGGAGCGCAAGTTGAACCTCCGGGTGAGAGCTGGCGCGCTGTGCCTCCCATTGCTAGAAAGTTTCGCTGCCCGACAGCTTTGACGGCGTAGAACAAGCTAGGTTTTCACAAGGAGGTTAAAAAAAATTTGCTGGAGTGAAAGCTCCTGCAATGCCTTGCCAGCAAAAGTGAAGCCACCCTTTGCCCTCCAAAGATCTCGCAAACATGCTCTTTCCTGGTGGTGCTCACTTGAAGATCAAGTGGCTTTGCTCTGCTAGTAAAAATGCTACGTTAATTATAAAGTAAAAACCTCCTTGGGTTTTCATTATTCTTATTTAAAAAGAATTGAAGGACACTTTGTACATTCCAAAGTGTGTTCGGCGAAAGCGTGTGGCCATTCCACTGATTATGCCATGTCTTTTTTATTTTACACTCCCAGTGGGATCAGACACAAACCAAATGGGTGCGTGTTTTCTTCTTTCATTTTTTACCGCGAATCGAAGCGAGACGCGAGACTCATCTTCCTCCGGCCGCATGCGTTAGTATTTTCTCGCGCTTTGCTCATCGTGCAAACGCCATCCGCGTTCCAGCTCTTAAATTGACGGACCCTTTGTAAATTTGAACGTGTATTCCGTGAACGCCTAGGTCCATTGAGACGGCGTCGCTCAGAATGATTGCAAACTCTGGGCACAGCGACGCTACGCAAGCAAAGCGCGAGGCGCTATAGAGTCCGACGCGACCGGCGTTCCGTCTGCGCATTCCGGCGGCCACCTGGCTCCGTGCCAGAGCTCGGACGGACGGACGGACGGACGGACGGATGGATGGACGGACGGATGAACAGACAGACAGACGGACGGACAGACGGACGGACGGACGCCGGACGGAGGTCGGACGGACACCGGACGGACGTGAGCATGAGACATTAAAGGCTTTCGTCTTAAAGATTACACCATCTCCCGCTAAAGGGAACGATGTGTAGATGCGAAGCAGCGGGCGCTAACGCTTACACTGGCGGCGGCGTTGTCGCTGGCGCTCATCGCAGCGTTGCACAGGAGAGAAACCTGGGGGGCTCAAAGCACGCAGTGATGGACCGGTGTTTCCTACTGGAACATCCCAATCGCTGCTAATGGGCAATGAGAGACAGAAGACTCGGACTGGACACAGAGACCCGCAGTCCGCTTTTAGTTAACGCGCACGCTGCGAATTTTTATTGTTCAACAACGCGCAGAAGAAATCTCCCACCGGCACTACCTTGAGGTCAAGATCCAGTGCCATATATACGGGCTGGCCAGTGAACGGTTGTGCAGCGCGAGCAGTCGGTTTTTTTCAACCAAAAAAACTCGCTAGCAGACGCTGCCTGCGTCGGCGTCGCGAGGCGAGAGAGAAGGGAGGGGGGGGGGGGCATAGGTGAGGAGAGAGAGGGGGGGACGCGCATGCGCAGTGGGGGTGTGGACGCCGTGAGCAGGGATGCCTAGAGTAGAGAGGGGGGAGCGTAGGAGGGGGGAGAGGGAGGGGACGCACATGCAGTGAGAGTGTGGTCGCCGCAGGGAGGGATGCTTAGAGGAGAGAGAGGTGGAGAGGAGGTTTTTTATTTTTATTTTTAAATGCGAATGCATTTCATAGTCGGGCTATGTCAGGCGTCCAGCGTTGGCGTTGGCGTTGTCCGCGGAGGAGGAGGAGGAGGACAGGTTGAGGAGGTGACCACCCTTACTGCGCATGCGCAAACCCTTTAAAAAAAATAAAAATAAAAAACCTCCTCTTTCCCTCTCTCTCTCCTCTAGGCATCCCTCCCCGCGGCAACCACACCCTCACTGCGCATGCGCCCTCCCTCCTCTCTCCCCTGCTACGCTCCCCCCCTCTCTCCTCTAGGCATCCCTGCCCGCGCCGTCCACACTCCCACTGCGCATGCGCGTCCCACCTCTCTTCTCCCTCTCCTACGTCCCCCTCTGCTTCTCTAGGCATCTCTGCCCGCAGCGGCGTCCACACTCCCACTGCGCATGCGCGCCCCCCTCTCTCTCTCTCCCTCTCCTACGCTCCCCCCCCTCTCCCTCCCTCTCTCGCCTCGCGACGCCGACACAGGCAGCGTCTGCTAGCGAGTTTCTTGGTTGAAAAAACCGACTGCTCGCGCTGCAAAACCGTTCACTGGCCACCCCGTATATATGGCAATGAATCTTGACCTCCAAGGTGGTGCCGGTGGGAGATTTCTCCCTGTGCGTTGTTGAACAATAAAAATTCGCAGCGTGCGGGTGAACTAAAAGCGGACTGCGGCGGAGCTCGGCGGAGCTATACATGAAAAAAAAAATTTAAAAATAAATAAAGACAATTAAAAAAAACAAGAAAAAGCAAAAAAAAAGGGCGCTGCGCCTTTGCTCCCGACCGGGCTGCAGAAATCAGGCGCCTTTTTCCTTCTTCGAACCACAACCACCATATATAAGTGGAGTGAAGCGCGCGCGAAATGCATTCGCATTTCCTCACGATTCCCTTCGGGGAGGTGGGCGCATTTTTTTTAATGGGTTGGCGCATGCGCAGTGGGGGTGTGGACGGTCAGACGCCGGGCGGACGGACGGACGGAGGAACGGACGCCGGACGGACACCGGACTGACTTGAGCATGAGACATTAAAGGCTTTCGCCTTAATAACTCGTGCATGCTAACTCAGGAACAATGCCGCCAACACTACTTCAGCTTTTGCGCTAAACGTAGCAGCGTGAATGAGAGTAGGAAATCGCGTTTGTGTGTATACGACTGCCATGGAGCTATTCGGTTAAAACGGGATTAGTCCGAGGCCAATTTTCAGTTTTCTTCTTACAATTAGTGTCATTTTTTTCTGATACAAGGAAAGATATGTCTGGAAAATAGCTGCGAATGAAACCAGTATCATTGCGGTGGTGTCAGAATGAGATATCGGGGGCACAGTATACATGCTGGTGGTTCCGTAAGCGCTCGGTCTCCGGACACAGCCCTCTAGCACCGTGCATAAAAACTCCAGATAAGGCACTCTCTCTAAACGAACAGCGCTCGAGAAATTGAAGGACACTTTTGTACCTTCCAAAGTGTGTTCGGCGAACGCCTGTGCCCATTGAAACGGGGTCGGTCAGAATGGAACGCGATGCGCGCGTCTCCCTTCTTGCATGATTGGACACGGTGGGCACAGCGACGCTACGCAAGCAAAGCGCGAGCGCTGTAGAGTCCGACGCGAGGCGCGACCGACGCGACTGGCGTCCGTTGGCGCGCCCCGGCGGCCACCTGGCACCGTGCCAGGGCACGGACGGACGGACAGATGTGAGCATGAGACATTAAAGGCTTTCGCCTTAATACGGAAAAAGCCCTGCGAACTTGCTCACCTTTGGAAAGAAGCCCAACCGGTGCAAAATAGAACGTCGTCTAGAGTTAAGCGCACGCGATTTTTTACATGCGTTCCGTATAATGATTTCTTTTTGAGCAAATGCTCCACTACGCCATATCCTCCAAGGTCATTCATCGCGTCGCAATGACGTTGAGCCGCCGGTGCGGAACTGTGGCAGGCGTGACGTCACACCCCTGCGGAGTGGTGTCGCTGATGCCGAACCACGTGATTAGGCGAAGATAAACCACCAACTAATGCACGCGTGCTCCTCTCCGTGCCTTTCCGCTATCCCCAGCGGCCGTCGTGATGCCATTTGTCCGATGAGGTGCTGTCACGAGCAACAGACGCTGTCGCGTTGTCGAACCTGTTTCTCTGCTAGCAGGCGCGCGCGCTCCCTGCTCTGTCTTCTCACACGGCGACGGGGAGCACTTGGAGGTGTGGTGAAAGTAGCCGACGAACGGAGCGTAGCCATGGAAAGAGTGAAATGAGCAAGGGCCGCGTCTCGATTATCGAAACGGGTGCAACTCCGCAAGCGCTCGGTGCAGGCAACGTGCGCAAGTGCAGCGCTACAACTACATTTCCACCTTTCGGTGGTCTTCGCAAAACCAAGCCAAACATACCTTTCACTCATGACAACAGGCCCGTAGCCAGGAGGGGTGCCCTAGCGCCCCCCCCCCCCCCCTGAAATTCAGATGGAGGGGGAGTGTTTTACGGTGAATATATAACAAAAAACACGGGTTTTTCAAGGCCTTCAACAGCACCCCCCCCCTCCCTCTCTAAAAAAAGGTTCCTGGCTTGCACGATAATAAGGCTTTAGAAGTTGAACCTCAGCCAACTTTCATGTACCCGCCGAGGTGGTATACCGTGTCTTGTTTGGTAAAGTGCATTCCCTAGACTTGTGAGCAAGAAAGCTCACCGTCCGACATCCTGACCATTAAAGAAATCCATGCGTCACAGATTACTCCAAATCGCTCCACGATGCCGCCTCGCGGAGAGCAGACCAAGCTCACGACGTCGTGTGTTTGGAAACTAGACGAATAACTAAATACGAGATTAGCAACCTTACTCTTCTTGGCAGCTTTTTTACCAGTGCAGAGTCCATGAAAGGCGAAGAATGAATCACGACGAGGCACCATAAAGCACGGGCCAGCCGCTCCTGGCACGCATGGGCGTTTAAAGCAGCTTCCGGCTTGAAGGTAAAGCACGAGTTGTCTTCCTCCCGAGCCGGAACTTACATCTATGTTGAAACGCCCACGCGGGCCAGCGTGCTACAGCCTCAAGCAAAAGAACAATATGCGTCGGGAGGCGGTCCGCTGCCTATCACTCACAAAGCGCTCTACAAAGTAGCACACAATGGCGTGTAGCTTGGGGCCGCTGGTCGCATGACAGCAGCACGTCGACTACCATCAGCGCCCAGAGTAGGGTACGGTGACGGCTCTTTTACTAGCAGCCGTAGAATTGTTTTCTATATAGACACGCCTTGACCTCGAACTTACCCGCACTGACCTCTTTGGCCACGCCTAGTCCGAGAAGTGCAGCCCCTGTTCCACGCCATTTGAAACAATTACAGCTCTGGATCTACGACGAATAGGCGTTCTTTCGCACGGGTGGGCCAACGCGCTCTGACCCTTCCTTACGCGTATATATAATGCGCGTCGGTACACCCACCCCCGCAAGCAAGGTCAACCCTGTAGAGCTTATCATTCGCGATGCCAAGCTTTGAAGATAGAAGTTTCCTATTCCCCGTGTTTACATTCTCCTCGTTCAGTCGCCGCTCTTTCAACTTTCCACTACGGCTATATTTGTATTAATATCGCCATCCAAGTATCCGTCCCATCGTCGTTTATCTGGTCTTTCGCTTGATCTGTCGAGCGAGACAAAAGGGATGAAGACATGTAGCTTGCAAGAACTGAAGCTTGGGCGAGTTGGCTATGATTCATAAAGAAGTTATTAATAGCGCATAGACGGTGAGAAAAAGGGACAGGAAAAGGGCCTTTACTTACGCTGTCCCTCCTAAGCCCGTGTCCCTTCCCCGCTTAAACAATATCAATTTGGCGGAACATGTGACGTGACTGGTATTACGTGATTTTTGACGTCACGTGACTTGTTTTGCATGATTCTACGTCACGAGTGTAGTGTTACGTGATTTTACGTGGTGTATCCCCCCTTGCAACACTATACTATGCATGGCTGTGCTACGCCAGGAGCCGTCTGGCACATACTACTCACTATCTGTGGTGCCAAAACAATACTACACAAGACGATGCCATGTATTAACCTCTCCCCTTCCTCCTTTCCTTCCTCCTCACGCTCGCGTCACTCTTTCTCATCCTGACTTTCATTTTCCTGTATACTGTACACTGTGCAATGCATGGCTATGCACAGTATAATATACTGCACTATGTATACTGCAGTACGCGTGACTGTAGTTTACTGTACTATACAACTATACTATGCTAGGCTAGGAGCTACTTGGCACATACCTGCTTTTGTGGTAGAGGCTGTTCAGGATGATCATTTTTGGTGAGCACACGCGCAATTTTTCAAAGCTTAAACGGATCCGCTGTTAGAAATTACTTTGAGATGTTTTTCAGCCAGGAAATGTGTAGGTTTATATAGGTCATATTTTTGGTAGAATAAACAAAGAAAAACCCTTACTCCAATAAGAATCTGGCCGTGAATTTGACTATTAAGGACACTGGCGTGACCCTGGAAACACTAGAACATGCACAATACGGACAGCTTGCTAACAATATATTTTTTCGTGGCGTCAGTTTACGCACCCTTTCAACGTCTATTCCTCACGTCGAGATGTCTCTTTCGTTGTATAAATGTTCTTGCAGGAGCGACATTATTTATCAAACTCGTCTGTGTTTCTTTCTATTTATCTTTACTTATGATAGAAGAACTTCACTGGCTCCGAAAGGGCGTGCTGTTGAGTACCTAGAGAGGTTACATAAAAATCGAACTCTAAGCGAAGCCCCACTTAAGATGGCAGCTCAAGGACAAGTGGCACCGTCAGCCTCTGAAATAAAGACGGACAGGTGTGTATTCTGTGTGGCAAGCCTTAGAGTGTTTACGTAAGTGTACCAAGATTGAATGTCTAACAAAGATGCTGTCAGCATCTGCGTATCTCTGTAAATACACGAGGCGTCAGGGAGCCTGCAACACTGACGTTTTATATGTACACGGGCTGGCCACACTTGTTACGAAATACATTCTACCAAACAGTGACGGCCACTTGGTCGTGGCTATTCGCTCGTTTATTCGCATTTGTCTTATGTCTCTTCTATAGCGAGGCCGTTCGCCACTCTTGCCACTACAATGGAAATTGTTTTAGTACGCCGGATTGGTCAATGACTGGCCTTCATCGAATCCTCTCGCTACACCGAATATGCGGGTCGGACGCACATAGTTTTGTACAAGGAATGAACCAACACATCCGTACAAAACCTTACGGGGTTTTCTTATGCATGAAGCAATCCGTGAAACACGCGACCTGCATTTTTGCAGTTTGTTGCTAGTCGCCGCGAGGCGACTACTCCCGAAGGAGTTCACTTCATTGAAAATAAACTACGCTAGGGCACGCAATCGAAAATTGTTTTTTGCGTACTACGCTTAGCATTCAGAAAATTCTAATGAAGGTAGGGAGTAAATGTTTCTGAAAAAGAGTACACATCCGAATTGGACGGCTCATGAAAGTTGGATTGGTAAGTGGGCTGCAAGACGAAGAACGTCCTCCGTAATATTCAATCCCCATTTCTAAGATGTTCCATGTGCTGCCATATGTGGTAGACGAGCGCCTATGATTTCTCGAGAAATCGGGAGAATACAGAACTCAATACAAGGTGTACTATTTGCATGTATTCAGGGGCAATGATTGCCTGCGTGATTATTGATTCGCTCATCTTTGTTAAGAAGTCAGCGCATCGCAAATACAGCTGCTGGGCATAACGAAACTCGGCGTATTTGAAAACTTGGCGATGAAATTTTTGCAGGTGCCTCCTAGTTTGAACGATAAACATGGGCAGCAGCAAATTGTGCGGACTTATCTTCCGTGTTTTATTTATTCGAGAGCTTACAAACTATTGAATATTTTTTCATAGCCCGCCTTCAGTACGAGGGCACCCTTGAAACGGCCTACGTAGCCGAACTTATCGCCACTATGATCCAAATAGCGTGGCAATTTGTCTGCCTGTTCAAATTTAAGGTCGCTATTTAGTGGAACTTATAAGGAACGTAGTGGCCTACTACTAGACATTGCAGGCTGCCCGAGCTTCCTTCGGGTAAACATTTTTAAAAACCAACCGTGGTGGCACTGTGGCCATGACTTTGCCCCGCTCAGCGCGCTGGCGAGGGTTACACTCCTGGTCACGGAGGTCGCATTTATTTCAATGGGTCGAAATTCTTCCATATCCGTGTATCTAGAATTAGGTACACATTAAAAAACCCTGGGGCGTGAAAACTAACACGGAGTTTTCCCCACCATTGCACGCCCTCAAATCATGGCCTGGCTTTGTCCACGTAAGAATCCAGGGAAATTAAATAACGTTCCAACTGTGGTCTCACTAGTCCACTACGCCTGTAATGGTTCACATAGGTTTGTTCCTGTATTCATCGGGACCTGGCATCAATTGGCACTCTGAAAACGAATGTTGAGGATAGGAATCCTAAAGAAGGACATTCGATGTAATGCTGGCCTCTAATCTTCGCTATGAGCCGGTATACGCAGATCATTTCATGTAATACACTGTCCAGAGAAGATAAAACTAATCCGCCTCTTCAACTCTGCGGTAGGTCGGCCACAAAGGAAGCGCAGTGGTGTCTTCCAAGAGCGCCATATGTCACACGCAGATCTTTATCCATTAGAGCCACTGTACTACGCTCGTCGCGCAGATGTGCGCGAGATAGTAGTGTCAAGCAGCTTTCCAGAGGGAATAACTCCTGGCGCGTTTATAGAAATCGCCGTCCACTGGACGGTACATTGGCCGGTAAAGAAGGCCGCTGTCGGACTTCGCCCGCGAGCCGCATAAGTCATATTTATTTTGACTCTTTCCTGGCGGTCCTGCCTGAATCAATAAAAACTCCACTTCAGCATTATTTTGGTCGGTTTTGCCCGCCAGAATTAATCCTATCCGTTTGGGAGTTTCAAGGAGTCAGATGGATGCAGGACATGGCACTCGATTTATCGATTTATGTTTGTGCCACTTCAATACAAGAACCTAACCATGAAAATTGGTGAAAGTCAATTGCGACCAATTTAAGAGAAACATCATTCCGAAGCTATTTTAATTTATTCAACGTCAAATTGTACAAGTATGCCTGCTACAATGACCAAGTGAGGAGGTTCTAGGGAAAAAAATTGCCTTGCTCCTTAGCTCCTTCCTAAGAGACATGAAGGCCGAAGCCTTTGCATCTTTTTTGCCCCTTCATTTAGCCCTTCTTGAATGTTTTCCTTGCCCTTCATAGAACCTTTCCTCAAATGTTCTTTCGCGACGAGGAGCGCGGGTGAGCGTGTGACCTGAGGCCGAACGACGCGAAAATATTTATTGATTCTGTGGTCGATGATGATCATGAAGGTGACGATGAATGATAGTGCTGCGCTATGTTATAGACTGACAGTTTTCAACTACCCATTCATTACGCAATTCACAAGGTGATGCCTGTTGTAATTCTACTCTTCTCTCACGCAATATTACGTCTATTGACGTGAATCCTTGTCCGACATGACGACTGTATAGGGTTCTTTTTATAAACGGTTCCAAGCGCTGGCATCCCCCTTTGGTAGACTGCCACGAAGAATACCTGGGGCCCGAAACGTGATTCTATTGTGAATCTTTAACGTCATGTGGCTTTTTTTTTCTTTTACTGCTTACAGCGGCCAGTGTCTGATGGAGGCACTAAAGCCTTTCACCTTAATAACCCCAATACATGTACCAGTGTTTCACCTCTCAGAACCTAGGATGATTACTTAATGCTTGCTTGTGTGCACATATAAACGGGGCTGCTATCCCTTCGGGCACCCCATGGAATTTGTCACCGCAACACTCAGCACCCAAGGCGCGTTAACAAAACGCAAGGTTTTCTATCAGCAAAGCATGCGTTAGAACATGGTGTGCTACGTAGACATTGCATGAAACTGGAATGTAGCTGGTTACAATGACGACTAATGCCTCGGGGTAAAAGAGCTTGTAGGCTCGGAGAAACGTCGCACGAGAGACGTAATCTAGCAACCCCTCTTCTTTCACGCCATCAGATCCCCGCGTTTGTATCGACCTTCCGGCGATCACTCATCCTTTAGCGCCGCGTGGACAAGTACCGCATTTCGCAATACCCACCACCTACAGCGGCGTGTGAGGCCGCGATCGAAATCTCTTTCTCCTAATGAATCAAACCCATCTTCGTCACAGAGAGGGTGCCGGTAGGGGTGGTCCGAGAGGGGCGCTATCTCAGGGCACGCGGCCGAATCTCCGAAGAGTCAAACCTGCATGACCTTTCTCACCTGCTCGCTTTGCTGAAAGGTCAAGCATCGGGTGCAATCATGTAGTATGTCATTCGTGCGCCTGTTGCCTTGGGCAGGGAATGCGAGGCGCCCTTCCCTTCCGTGAGATAGTCCGGATCTTCGGGCTTGTATTCAACTTTGCAAGCCCTGGGGACACACCAATCGGCGCCGAGTCCTTTTCCACTTATGAGACCCGATTTGTCTTTACTAGGGCTTAATACTATTGCTGCGGCTGTCGCTGTGGCAAGAATGAAGAGGAATGCGCGCTCGTCTGTCTTGTTGATTTCTCTGTCTGCGTGTGCGCCAGCTTCGCGTCCTGGCACGGCCACAGGAGGAATGCTCCTGGCGCGGGCAGGGGTGCGAATGGTGTGAAGGTTGCTGTGACGAGGGCGACGATGGCTCCCTCGGTGTTCTTCCCTGTCGACGGGTCATCTGTTTTCGCCGGAAACAAGATGGACGACTCGAGATTGCCGCGAAACGCCCGCGCGCGTATGGCCTGTGCGCCGAAACAGGACACCTGTTGTTCCTTGCTATGAGGTGAATATTCGATATACGACCCCAAAAACTTTGAAATGCATTGTATTCACCCTCATTGAGCGTTTGTGCGAAATAGTATATGCGGGTCGTTAAAAAGGACAAAACGGAATGTTTACCACGGAGCGATTCCTTCTGAATGAAATATCGCAGCATTGACCCGACAGCCTACACTTGAGGCCCCGAATAAAATACCTCTCATATTCACATTTATAAGGGTAACCAGTTCAGATTGACCGGTCTACGACCTTACACAGAGGAAAGGAAATAGGGGAGCTTAAAAGATCAGGAAGTATAGGCTGTACAGTGTGTAAAATTTCAAAGTGCAGGTGTAAACGAGGCGTTTTTCAAATTGCTTAATTTTGTGCGCTCAGCGCGGTTAGCGACTTCACTCACGTGGCATACCAATAGATAACAACTGAGCCTTTACGGGGGATTACCAACTAGTTGTCAACCTATAACTGACTTTGAGACCTCAAGGTACTCCTTCATTTCATAAGGTACAAATTTTGAAAGTCTAGGCTTGGAGCTAGTCCTAACGTGCGCTGCTTTTCTCCCTTTTTTCATCGTCACCTCACACGCCAATGATTTGTGTCCTTTCTCTTCTGTTACAAAGAACAGAGGCTTCGAAGAATGCACGCGAGGCTGACCTTTGCCCTGTCGTATGAACGAAGCACCCTCTCTGTAGAGAAAGCTAAATAGTGTCACGTCGTCAAAGGAGGTCAACATGAAACAGAAAGTGTTCAGAGAGGATAGAATTCGAGTATCTTCGAAGCAAGGGCGTTGATCACGTCTCGTTGCTTCTCGAGCACCATTCATCATGATAAAGAAAAGACGTACTACAAACGTCATTGTAATGCACAGGAATGCTGTTGTGACACTGCGTTTTCATTTGAGATTATTAACCATACCGAGCGCAAAGTGCAATCTATTTACAGGACTTATTACAGGATCTATTTACGCACTTCTTCGTCACTGCTTGTATGCTGGTATCTCCCTTATGGCTCACATTTCTTTGGGAGGCCCTTCCTAGTGCTCGTTTATTTCAGCAAGATTACAGGTATCATCAGACATCATCTGGGACCGAGATCGCAAACCTTTTCAAACTTAATTGTTGCTCGCCCAAGCTCATAGGCGTGCGCAGGGCCCCCCCTTCAGGGGGGGGGGGGGGGCGAAGGCTCATAGCAGCGCCCCCGCGCTCCTTATTAAGTCAATATATGGAGCAGACTTTGCGCTCCCCTCCTTAGGTGACTAGGGGGGGGGGGGGGCTGCCCCCCCCCCTACCCTCCTTGTGCGCACGCCTATGCCCATGCTAACATGTCCAGCAAAGCGATGCGCAGGACTCTTCACGTGAGGACTACTCCAGCATGAGAACTTCTCGTCAATACAAGTATTTTCGCATGTTTAGGAATTCAGCAGGAACACGAAGTGGCATCACGTGATAGTATTTTCGATCATCCTGAGCCCGCATATTAGACCAATTTCTCTGACCCGGCAATGAGAACCGCGAAGCTAGCAGGCTCTACTTGCACAAGGTCTAATTGATGTTTCTTGCTTCTTCACAAACGCCACGTCCCACTGGTGCACGTCGGAGTGCCTGCTTTCTTACGATCGATACGATAGAAAGAAGCACCCAAGAACTCTTGAGAAATAAAGTATTAGTGTTCATTATGAGTGCATTCCTTTGCATGACCAGTACGCGCAACAGATAGCACATGCCACTGGCTTTATCTATCAATTTCTCTTGTAATTACAGGACGCATACAGAATAGCCCAAAGCGAGCCAGTGCAAAAGGGCGGCTTGGGCATGATGGTAGTCAGTGTCCGAGCAATAGCGCAAAACTTTTACAAAGACACCCTGGAGACAAGGCAACGAATTAGTACATTGAGTATACTGTCAATTCTCTGCATTTTAATCTTTCATAATATTCGGGCAGAGACGGCACAGTTTCTAAAATTTCTCCGTAGCTGAAAACCCCACAGAAATGCCCCTTTTCAGCACTCTTTTTTTTTTTTGCCATCTTTTTCATCGTCATCTCCGTCCATGCATCTCTCCGTTCCCTGAAGCACAGCGCACCCAATATATAGTGGCCGATGAGGAAGCTGATGATTACAGGCAGTAGCCGTGCACCGCGTGCACGTCGAATTGGCGGAACCTATATAGCGAGTGTATCAAGAGGGGGGCCACGCAGAAGGAACGGCGGAGGGGGGGCGACAGGTCTTCCAGTCGCGCGAGTTCTCGCGCCGCCACTTAGTCACCGCGATGTCTGGCCCCGAAGCGGCAGCGGCGCGCTTATCATCACCATCGCATCCCCACCCGCCACCGCCTTAAACCTCGTTAGCCTATTTGTCTTCCCGTCTCCCTCCCCGCACGAGCAAGACACGCTACGCTGTCCCGTGGTCGTTCCGCGACGCTATGAGGTGGTGCACCATGATGTACCGCCACATGGGTGCAGTGCATCTTCGCCTCTCCTTAAACTGCAAAACGAGCTACTTCTTTTGCAGCTTTTGCCTCCTTTCTGGCTACCCTCGAAACCCAAAACTTCGCGAGGGGACCAATTATAGGAGTAAGGGAGTTCAAAAAATAAAGAGGTCCATAAGAAACTAGGGGAGTGCCGGAAGGTGACGCCATCTGAGATGGGAATTACGCTCTTGCCACACTTTGCCACGCACCGTTTTGTACTGGGAGATATATAGCCGCGTTGGCGATGGGATCTTACCCTTGCTTGACGTGTCGCTAATGGGAAGGCGGTACCCGACGCTTTCGGCGAGAATCGTTTGTGTGTACTCGCCTGCGGTGTCCCCTGATTTGTGGTGCTGGTCTCCACCGGAGACTGGCTTGAGCATGGACAGGTGCTGAACTGGCTCGGCATTCTTACACTTGCTAATTGAGCTTCCGGCGCAACGTTTCTTTGTTTTTTCTATTTGGGCCAACGCTGAACCTCAGCCCTGTATGCGACTACACTTATTGCAGAACGTAGATCGCCCGCCGTAAGCAGAGCGAACAGTGTAGCTACTTATATGAGGGCGTACTAAAATGATGACTCGCTTATGATGTGGATGCTTTTGAGGTAGGTGTTTTTGTCCTCGCCAACACAAACATGCACAGACAGACAGACAGACAGACAGACAGACAGACAGACAGACAGACGGGCAGAAGCACGGATAGATAGATAGATAGATAGATTGATAGATAGATAGATAGATAGATAGATAGATAGATAGATAGATAGATAGATAGATAGATAGATAGATAGACAGACAGACAGACAGACAGACAGACAGACAGACAGACAGACAGACAGACAGACAGACAGACAGACAGACAGACGGGCAGAAGCACGGATAGATAGATAGATAGATAGATAGATAGATAGATAGATAGATAGATAGATAGATAGATAGATAGATAGATAGATAGATAGATAGATAGATAGATAGATAGATAGATAGATAGATAGATAGATAGATAGATATTTTATTCCAGGTTAATGTCAGCCCAGCTATCATCATCTTCAGTGGGCGCTGTAGCGGCCACAACTCCAGTGCAAAAGTATCTTTCAACTTGGCGGACATGCACTGCGCGCATGTGAGGTAGGATATCACCGAAATGGCGCCTTCCGTTTCTCTTATGTAAAGCGGAGACGTGCTTCACGGACGCCGTGCCACAGTGCACACTGAGAATCTGAAATGCACGTCACGGAGGGACCGTGACATGCGGCCCAAATGTTTGCTTAAAAAGAGGCATGAGATTGAGGGAAGCAGCGCGAATGAAAAGGACAGTGGCACAGAACATGCATGGTATACTATACCTGTGTGCACGTCCGAGATGATTTAAGTGCTTGAAGTGCCCATTCCGAGAACGCTGAAAGCACCGACGCCGACAAGGACGCTGCGCCTGGAGCTCTGCAAGACACCGTTACGAACACATATACATGCATGTCCCACGTAGTGTACTACAGAGCCAACAAAACAAGGAAAGAACTCTCGCCTAGGAGAGCTCGCATATAATAGCTGGACACTCCGTGCTTGAAGAGAATGCCCGGTCTACATTAACGAAGACCCATGTTTGCACTCTAGTAAAGCATATGTGTGCTATGCCAAAGGTATTTTACTGAATGCAGTCGCAGCACGAAGACACGTCAGTGAAGATTGCGTTCACTCAGTTGGGGTTGTCAAGCAGGGATTGAAATCAATTCCACTACCCCACGAAAGTGTCGTTCCTGACCTCCAGTCAAACTGAACTACGCAGCACCACTTAACTCCTTACTGTGCCTGTAGCTTTGGAGTAGTCATCGCTCCACTGACTCTTTCGCAACCTTCAGTTGGACTATTTTAGATGTGAAGCATCTTATGGCGAAGCTTAATCCGGTGGTGGTGTGCGGCGTGACCACCCTTACTGCGCATGCGCAAACCATTTCAAAAATAAAAGATAAAAATCCCTCTCTCCCCCTCTCTCTCCTATTGGGCATCCCTCCCCCCGGCAACCACACCCTCACTGCGCATGCGCCTCCCCTCTCTCCCCCTCCTCCGCTAACCCTCTCTCCTCTAGGAATCCCTGCCTGGGCTCCCACTGCGCATGCGCGTCCCCCCTCTCTCACCTCTCCTACGCTCCCCCTCTCTCCTCTAGGCATCCCTGCCCGCGGCGTCCACACTCCCACTGCGCATGCGCGTGCCCCCTCTCTCTCCTCTCCTACGCTCCCCCCCCTCTCTCGCCTCACGACGCCGACGCAGGCAGCGTCTGCTAGCGAGATTCTTGGTTGAAAAAACCGACTGCTCGCGCTGCACAACCATTCACTGGCCATCCTGTATATATGGCAGTGGATCTTGACCTTCAAGGTGGCGCCGGTGGGAGATTTCTCCTGTGCGTTGTTGAACAATAAAAAAATTCGCAGCGTGCGCGTTAACTAAAAGCGGTCTGCGGGTCTCTGTGTCCAGTCGGAGTCTTCTGTCTCTCATTGCCCATTAGCAGCGATTGACATGTTCCAGTAGGAAACACCGCTCCATCACTGCGTGCTTTGCGCCTCCCCAGTTTTCTCTCCTGGGCAACGCTGCGATGAGCGCCAGCGTCAACGCCGCCGCCAGTGTAAGCGTTAGCGCCCGCTGCTTCACATCTACACATGGTTCCCTTTAGCGGGAGATGGTGTAATTTTTTTCATTGGAGATGACTTCTAAAGTCATCTAGCTGCCAGCATTGCGTTTTACGCTACCTCCTGAACTTAGCTTGTAGCCAGCCAAGAAACTTGACCTAAAGTGAGCGCATAGCACAAAAAATTTTTAAATTCTTCTGCTGGCTTTGGTTATAAAATGTCCTCAACTTTCCTTAAGCAGATAGGCAAATCAAGGTATGCATACCTCCTGTGCTCATTTGTACAGGTTACTTAACTAGCGAGCTTGGTTCACTGTACATTTTGCCACACGTCTATAGTGTCTTATGGATTGCATTTTTCCAGGTCCCGCTCTCTTTCTGCTGCCCATTCGCCGCTCACACTTTGCAAGCTCTGCGCGTGCATGCATGCACGCAAACACTTCAGCATATACGTTTCTAAAGTTGTATCCACACAGTCATCAAAATACCACTGTCATAAAAAGCGTTTTTTTAAAACCTACGTTTTCTGTGAACTTCCAAACGGTAACTTAGCAATAAACAAACAAAACTTATGAGCAGCACAGCTCGTGCATTCACCGCAGTGCCAAGAATGAAGAGGGAGATATCAGTTACAAAATCGGAGTGCGATAATCTATGCTGTTGTAAACCACAAAGTGGAGGAAGGGGAGTTGGAGTTACGTATAGAACTGGGTAGGCTTTCTGCAAAAGATAAGTCGGGCAAGGCTAGCCTAGAGAACACCAGCCAGCGCTACAAACGGTGGCAAATCTGACGTTCCCGCAATGACAGCTTGAATCCGTTTTCGTGACGGCCATATATATTCGAAGAGGCCCGGAGGCTCCCGCCCCTGCGTTCACGATGCGGTAATTGTGCATGAAGTAACGTGGTCGGGGAACGCTGGGAGAGCTGGCTTACACTAACGACGTTATGTTCGTATTGGAAAACGTGACCAGAGCCTGCTATACCCGCTACAGGCTATTCCTCTGCGGCTGTAAGAGAGCAAGGGAAGATGTCAAGCAGCTACGCCTGCCTCTGCAGCCGACAGCGTTATGGCGAATGCGTGATGGGCAAATCGCACGCAGCCGCCTTTCGGCGTTTACTCTGCGCACGTGAAGCGTTAGCCACACGTCTCATTCGAGCGTGATCGGTGTGGACAAGTTCGTGCTTTTACTGTATACAGTTATGCCTCCATAACGGAGTGTGTCTTCTCTCTGCCTATCACTCCGTTCTATCATGCCATTTCGATTGATCACTCCTGATTGGAGGCACCGTAGTATCTTACTCGGTTATCTGACTGATGACTCTTCTTCATTAGCATTCGCAAGCGCATATTTCGGCGGTGATTTGCAGCCGCGCTGCCGTATCACTGCGGTCGGATAGGATCTCAGAGTTGGCGGGCCTTTCTTGTTGAACAGGCATTCGCACAGTGTCTCTGTCACTTTATAAATAGCGGCTGATGAGTAATGACTGGTAAGGAGGCGTCATTACGGTATGTTTGGCGCAACTCGTTCCCTCAATATCTCCGAAGAAATTGACTATCAGATCAGCTTGCTTTGCGGTCATGTCGTGACTTGTCCCGCATGAATAGCTCATTACAGGGCCATCGGATTGGTCCAAACCTGGTTTCAAAGATAAATAACAGTGTGACGTCATTAGCAGAAGCAGTTGTGGTAAACAGACTACCGCAAGGTCTTTATCAAAGCTGGTCTATCGGGCAAAAAAATGTATATTTTCTATCGACAGATATGTCCGCATTGCTAACTCTCATCTGCAGAGAGAAAAGAAGGAAGGCCGGGAGGTTAACCACGTGTTAGTACCCTGCGGTAGGGTGCCGAAATAGGGGGATTAGAAAGAGAGCAGAGAGAGAGAGTATATAACAGTGTCCCTTCGGGATGCATCGTCCTTTAAGAATACACCGTTAATGCACATCGCATATTTAGCTTGTGTTTATGTAGCCCACACATAAATGTCATAAAAATGGAGGAATATAATATACGCGTTCTATCATATTCTCTTGTTCAACAGAAAATATGACAACGCTTAAGTCACCTTTTTATTCCAGTTTCAGCATTCATCGGACCTACTTCGCCGAAACCGTTCCTTAAAGTTTCGTCGCTCTGGCCTTGTCTTTGATTCCTGGCAATACAAAACTACCACGACTATCGTACTTGGGAAATTCTTGTTTAGATTCGGAGCAGGCCCGTAGCCAGGGGGGGGGGGGAGGGCCTAGGGGCCCCGGGTCCCCCCCCGAAATTCGGATGGAAGGGGGTGTTTTACGGAGGAAAAAATTGGGGGACCCTTGAGCTTCGCCTTTAAGAGTTGAACGCGATACCGATATCCTGTCCCTAGTGCGTACTTCAATCACTTAGTGCATACTATGTAATGGGTAGCATGCTTTAAACCAGGAGCAATTATGCGCGGCAAATGTGGGGAATGTTTTCAAACTTGCTATGCACCCACTACGTGGTGTTAAGGGAATACACGCAGTAAGGCGTGTGCCGTTTGTAATGGGTGGCTGGCTTTAAACTATGAAATCGTTATGATAGTCACATATTCTGAGGCCCGATGGCAATGTACGCTTGTACCACACAATATTCCTGGGATATAAAATGTTATATTGCGACGCCTATATAAAGGACGCTTGCGTTTGCGAAGCACGCAAGTTATTTTCACTGCATTTCCAAGCAGAGGCATGGCTGTGTGGTAGAACACCTGCTTACCACGCAGACAACCCGGGTTCTATCCTCACTCGGACCCGAAAATTTTTATTATTTATTTTATTTGCATATTTCTCGATTTTTCGGTCACGGACAAGATGATGATTTTTCGCTCACAACCAACGACGCCGACGCCAACGCCGGAATTTCTGCGAAACGAGCTCTTTAACGCTATCGCGTCAATATAGTAAAAATGCGTGTTTTTTCAAGGTTTTCAAGAAGTGCCCCCCCCCCCCCCCCCCCCGAAAAAAAATTCTCCTGGCTAAGGGCCTGGTTCGGAGGCCTCTTGTCTGAGCCGGTGCTGTCGCCACTTTTACGTCGCGTTTTCAGAAATCTCAAATTCAACACGAGGTACTACGAAAGCGCTTTCTTTGAATGTATTGTGCTTGCGCAGAAGGCAGGCGCAAATTGATTTGTCGCGGTAAGTAAGCCGACAAAGGCGGCTTCGGATGACTGAACAGTGCTCTCGCTGCGCAGGCTGACTGAAAAATCGTTGCTCACGGGAGCGTGCCATGGCAACAATTATCCGGTGGCACTGGCGACGCAGAGATTCAAAGCAGCGTATCCGCTGCTATATTTCAGTCATATAGATGAATATGAACTCGCACCAAAACTTACATGGTCCCATACTTAGGCCTTTGCTTAAGACAACTCGAAGGCGCCGGCCATCTTTTTCTTCACAGGCGGTGTGTTTCCCTTCGGACCAAGGGCTTAGGCAGAAATGGTTTTCTTGGGGGGAGGGGGCACCCTCCTGATCCGAAATGGGGGCCGGGCAGGCACATATCGTGCAGTGTTATTTCATGGTCTGTATGCCATGGCAAAATAAACAAAATTGGAGGGGGGGGGGCACCCGGGGGCCCGTTATGCCACCCCCTGGCTACTTCACTGCTTCGCACTACATTTATCTTGCTCTGCTTTGTTGCACGCAACTAATTGTGCTCAAAGGCGCTTCTTCAAACGGCTGATTTAGGTTAGCGTGACTGAAAATCAACAGACCGTACAAAGCGAGCCGCATTAAGCGGTACCCGTTTACTTCCGTAGACGAGGTAAGAGGTATGCCTCACACGCACGCAAGCAGTCAGCCGTGAAAACTACACGTAGGCTCTACTATTGCATGGCCGCTCACGCATTCAGTGAGCAAAGATGTGCCGTAGCGTTTGCACTGTATATGCCATTCCCACAAGTAGCGTGCAAAGAACGCGAAGTCGACAACCGATGTTTTCTAAGCCTTTCTATACGAACACGTACGACGAAGTACAGCTGCCCACATTTGTCTTTCAAACGGGCGCGTAAGGGAATGTAACAAAGAAAAAATTACGCAGGTGTCTCGCATACTTAGAAAGTTGACGAACCGGCGATTTGATGAGCAGGAATATGAAAATTTGACCGTGAAATTGCTGTGTCCCATACACTGTTCGTATATAATGATCTTTGTGTGATAAATTGTGTTGCTGAAACTTGGAGGATAAGAAAGGAACTAGGGATAAACTTAAGGACCACACAGGCTGCAATGGTACGGAAGACGACAGCGTAGCATTAAGAGTTCGAAAAACAGCAGAATGTGTCAGGCAACAAACAAGCGTAGCTGAGAGACATTCGCTCTCGCAAGATAAGGTAAATTGGGTATCTTGTGAGAGGTCTCCGTTCCGTAGTGATGCTAGTAGTGACGATGATTGTAATAAACGTTTTTGTTAAAGTTTGCAGCGGCTATTAGTGTTGGATAAAGCGCTCGTTGCGTTTCCTCCTCTTGATTTGAACTGCCACATGTTTCCTGCTTGCTAGGTGATCTGCTTAACTTCACGTTCGTCGTATACGGCAGAGCGACGACACTGCGAATGCGCTGACTCCGAATTGAATATAGATAACAATAAACAAAGTTTTATCAAGTTGTTAAAGGTTTACTTGGCTTCGTTTTTTTTTTTTCTTTTTAGAACACGCATTCGGGTTCTATCTGGGGCTTCGCGTAACTCTCAGCTGACTTTTTTTCCCTGCCCGTACAACAGTGAATGCGTCTTATGTTCCTCGACACCACCCACAAGCCAATGGCTTTCCTTGGAACCACCTTTCCATCTGCGTCGAGAACCATACACGCACGACTGAATCGAGATCTCCATGCAGGCATACATTATTTTTCCTGCCTAGTGATTCGATGTGATGTGACCGGCCCACATTTGGGGAGGGGCACCCCGACCTCGATATACATTCCGGGAAACACCCCACGCGGAACGAGAGCAACGAGGAAGTTAGGCCCTCTACTTCCGCTCCAATCAGCGTTGCAAAGGAGGAAGCAACCGGAACGCAAGATCGCCTAGCAGTCGGCAAGCACAGCGGCTCTGCTGGCGTGTGGTCTTGGCATTAGTACGCCGGGTGAAGAAATGTTATTGTTTTAAAAATGTTTGGGTGGATAGCCAACATATATATCACCAGAAAGAGAGAACTAAAGCTTTGCTTGTTCACCAGACTTCTTTGACTTCAAGTTCAAAGGGTGGCCGGCATCTTCAGTTCACGTAATGTCTCGCGGCTGCTGCCACAGCCTTGTTCACCAACTAAAACTGGTTTTTAGGTTCTTGAATCATCCTTCGAAACACTTGCGCATCCTATATTACAGTGTCCACTGTTGGCTACGCGGTGGATATTACTGATTAAGGAAAGTAGACTGGGTAGATGTAAGTGATCGACCCTTGACGATTACCCGTTTCCGAGAGTGTGTCCCACTCGACATGACGGGGCCCATCAAGCTCTGCAGACTTTTATTGAAGAAACGCATATGGCCACCCGTTTATAACAGTTTTTTCTTTATTTTCTCCAAGTCTTCATTCATTCTTTTTCCTTATCTTCATTCCTTTTTCCTTCCTATATCTCTTTCCCTTCTCAAAAGTGTAGGCAGGCGTTCCATCCCTCTAAGTGGCCGTTGTCAGCCTGCTCTCTTCCTGTTTTCTTTGTGTCCTTGAATATTTTGTGCGCGCATATCAAAATGATTAATAAATGATCACCGGCAGAGCCTACCTCTAGTCTTCCGATAGATGATTCCTCTGGCAGGGCATAGTTTGTTTCTGCTTCGAAATACTCTACTGCGACAAAATTTTCAGCGACTAGGATTAAATGCCCTTGTGACTTCTGTGGACTTGTCAAAGCTTGTAATCAGAATGCGGCCAGCAGTGCCCTGAAATGAAACTCACATCCCCCCAGCTTACTAGCGCAGCACAGTAGCCGCTAAAGACACCACGGCGGTTAGCATATTTATGTAATCCTAAAGTACTTCAAACAGCCCCTGTTCTTTAACTGTTCTTGGTACTTGACGCAAGCTTATGAAAAACCCTGAAGAAAATGCTGGCAACTAAGTGATGTCAAACGTTTCCTTTTTCGAGAAACAGAAAATTTTGCGAACGTGGCAGCGCAGGAGGCGACAAAGCTTGTGCCTCACATACTCTCAAATGGCACCCACCAGTCTTCCATTTTTTCACCCTCCTCAAGAAGTTGGAATAGCAAGAAGCAGGTGAGGCTATAATTGGCCGGGTTAAAAGATTCGGCCGACGGAAATTGCCCCACCAATCATCCCCTCTCCACCTAGCTCTTGCCAGAGGGCGCCCTTGTTTCTCGCTGCGAAGGGTGCCGGCCGCGCCCCGTGGTGTCCGCAAGAGGCATTAATGATAAAGGCTACCAGAAGCGCGCGAGGCCCCGAGCACCCATCGATGGATCTCCAGGGGCGTTCGACTAATGTGATCTAATAGCCGAAGTTGCTTCAAAAATCGCCGAGCGTTTCTCTCAAACAAGGGTCTATCGATGAGTAATTTTCTGACGTGGTGAAAAGATGCGAGCGAATAGAAAAGGATGTCGAAATCCACAGCATAGCTGGGAGGCATAAAATGCTTGTGGACAGAGAACAGCATGACCGTGTGGCAATAATAAGCGGCTGTAAAGTGCTCACGTATGTATCCTTGTTGTAACGGCTTCGCTTCTTGTCGTGGAGTTTGCGCTTATTTCTGTGTCATTTGCTTCTCACCGATAAACGCTGCAAATGACCTTAAAGGGAAAAAAATGTGACGCTCATAAAAAGGAGCATGTTCATTCAAATAACTTGAAACTGCAAGCGAATGCGTCATCGCTGTTCCTGCATCACCCCCGACGTTTTAATTTCACGCCGATGCGGCCTCGGGGCTGGGAGGCCCCAGTTTTCCGGCATGCGAAATAAAAAAAGCGTAAATGTCCTTATTGTGTTTACTTGTGGTTTCGTATCCAAGACAGGAAACTACGAATGACACATTTGGTCTCAAAAACGTCTGGCCTCATTTTTATTTATCAAATAGTGCTTATAAAGAATTTCAGTATTCCAAAAATTTGAGGCTTAGATCTTCAACTGTAGGACGTATCAAAATAAGTGACATCGATAAAAATGTCCCTAGGTCCCTTGTGAATTCGTTCAAGGAGACTCGAAAGCGAAATTCATCTTCGTTTTCTCTTTCTTGATCTTCTCAGTCAGATTTACTGACCACTCGTCTTATTTCCAATTCTCGATGAACTGTACTGCGCACGCGTCTGATTTCTTCGCGCGCCTAGCGGCCAATGTCAGCGACACTAGGTCACTCATGGATGGATGGATGCTATGAGCGTCCCCTTTATAACGGGGCGGTGACATGTCTGCCACCAGGCTCGAAAAAAAACTTTCTTTTTTATGTTGGCCTAATGCCTTATCTACATTGATTAAATCTATGTTATTACAGCAAAAGAAAAATATAAGTTCACGGTCCATCTCTCTGCTTCTTAAGGCAGAATGACCTTATTTTTCCCCCTTCTTCATTTTTGTCCTTTATCTCTACTTTTCTGCCACCAATACTCTAACCGTCTCTTACTTATTTCTATCGCGGACGTGTTCAGCTTTCCATTGTTGTCCCTAAAACCCAAGGCTTCATGTAGACTCGTGCCCACACGTATATCTGGGTGGATATCGCCACATTCAATCAGTACATGTTCCATCGTTTCCTTAGTTCCCCCAAAGCATGTACATTGTTCTTCTTCGTTACAGAATCTCGCTTTATAGCTACGCGTTCTAAGGCAGCCCGACCTTGCCTCAAAGAGTAAAGCGCTTCCCCTTGAATTATCATAAAACCTCTCCCTCCTTATTTCGTTTTTTCCCTTTCGGTAGTCACTGAGAGCCGGCTTCTTTTCCATCGCTGTCATCCAATAAGTCCTCTCCGCCTCTCTGACTTTTCGCTTAATGCTCCTTGTTGCCATGTCGCCCACACTGCTAGCCGTATATTTACTGGTGAGCCTCCTAGTTCTTTTTCTCCACTGCGTGTCGACGCTTTTTCTATACAAATACCTGAAAACCTTCCATCAAGAGCGATGTAGCGCCCTCTGGTAAATGAACGGGTCCTATAGACTTACTCACGCTGATGCAGCATTTGCCAGGCTGGGCTGCCAACGCACTCCTTGGTGAGAGATAAATCCATCCTCATTCGATTATCACCCTGACATCAGACACGATCATTATCTTCATTGCAGGGAGAATTACCCCAGAACCAAGCCGAAACCGTGGTTCTACTGAAAGCAGTAAATCAACAAAATTAAGGAATAGACAGAGGCATCGGTCATGCCGACGAGATTGAGATAGCCTTTTACCTCTTTAAGTACCTTTTCTTTCTGTGCGAAATCGAGCAAGAATGCTATCATGTAAAAGTGATGAAACGGCTGGGGTGTGGCGCAACATTGGAGGGCCTCCAAGCTACTTGTACCCAAATAGTGATTGATTACGT
>JALIZH010031297.1:0-25688 GCA_030522465.1 Rhipicephalus appendiculatus | reverse complement strand
TTTTCGATTATGCGACCGTGGCGCAATGGATAGCTTGCCCAACTGCTGCTGTCGTGGACCCAGTGGTCATGGGTTCGACTCCCGCTGACGTAAGTTTGTTCTTTTTCATCTGATCGTGAACATATTTAGACGTCCTTTCCGTGGCGTAAATACGTCACTTGGTGGAACCCCGGCAAAAAACACTTTCTTGTTAAAAAAAAAGCGGCCGACATAACCCTTAAGCCAACACTGCGAAATTAAACAAGGCAGGTGGGGAGAATATGCAGTGGCGTGTGCATTATAAGGAGAGAATCATGGCCATCCGGGGCGGGTGTCGTCGTGTCCTGGAATGGGGAAACCACCCTTGACATTTGCCCCTCCCATTTCTTTCTTTTTTTCTGTCTTTTCTTAAATTAATAAACGTTGTATCATCATCATCATCATCATCATCATGTGATGCATGCATAATAGCACAGCTCAGTCGCGTTCTCGGAAATCTGTCAATCTAGCAGCCCAGAATGATGTGGTAGGGTTAAAGCACCCATTGCGAAGCCGTTGTCTCCCTCTCGATACAAGAACGCTTTGGATGATAAAAGCCGTAAAGTCGTACGAACTAATCCTTCTCTACAAACAGTGCAATGCCTACGAAGTACGTAATGCCACTGAGACGAAGGAAATTTAGATTGAGATCCATCGTTACTTTGTGTGATCGTAACGGAAGTGTCACCACCAAAATATTGGCCAGCAAAAACAAAACAAAAACTTTTGTATTTAATAGCGTTGTAACCTACACACAGGTATCATATTTGGAATTCTAACGTTTCTTTTACAATTCATTGTATCGTGTGCAAAAAAAGTGCACAATTTTAATTGGTTTATATAAAAGTACAGTAGACTCACATAAAAAAAAACATAGAGGGATCGGGAAAATATGCTCCGTGTAACTGGAGATGCACAATTCAGGTACAAAACTAGATATGTTAGAATCAGTTGCAGTTAAGCAGCAATTCCTTTAAGCGATTTGCATTCGTTTAGAGTCTGGAGTATGTCGGTTTTTAAATGCGAAGCATTTCGTTGCGAATGTCTGCGACTTTAATCGTATCTATCTATCTATCTATCTATCTATCTATCTATCTATCTATCTATCTATCTATCTATCTATCTATCTATCTATCTATCTATCTATCTATCTATCTATCTATCTGTTGAATATAGAAAAAAACGACTGGCCGCATCTAGGGCATATATATGAGCATCATGGGAATTAGGGTGTGCCATTAAAGGCAGAAGAGAGGGGCAGCCATGGCGGCAGTCTCATTTGTTTACGTATGGTGCCGTGAAACCCGGGACCACGTCACCGGCCGGAACTGAGAGACCTAGAAGAACCCATGGACTGACGTGAGTGCAGGCATCGTCTGGAGGCTCGCGACACGGGAGCCCTCGCGTCTACTTCGGCTTCGTGCTTACTCGCCCTTCACGACGCCGGCCCGATGTTCGCGACGCAAGACAGTACATGGATGTCAACTACGTATATCTTGACAGCGCAGCCACGTGAGTGCACGTATCTCTGGAGGCTCGCGAGACGGAAGCATTCACGGCTACTTCGACTCCGTACTGACTCGCCCTTCACGACGACGGCCTGTGCTTCGCAAGTCTTGGACTGCACGTAGCGAGAAAATACCCAAAAGCCCGCCCACCAACTAGTCAACGTATATCTCCGCCCAACGCAAGATTTTTTGGTCAATGACACCTTCGAGACTCGTGAGGCCAGTGCGACGAATTTTTTCTCCCGACACCCGTCCTGTAAGCGCAGCCTTTGAAGCAGCAAGAACATGAAACGCAGGTGTAAACTACCCTAAAGAAGGCGGCTGCCAGACTCTCAAGATTAATACCCTGAATCCTCATCATCCAGACTTGGCCCTTCAAACCATCAGCTGTGTGCCTGCCTCTCCAATGGAACTTCATTATGACGCTCTATACAAGATGCGCGAGGCCATGATGCCGAGTTCCTTTAGTCTGCCAAGGTAGCTCTAAGAGCGAAAAAGAAGTAACAGCTGGACATCGCCAGAAGACGTATCGCAGCGAATGCCCTAATACCTGTAGCAACGTCAGATGCCACCTGAACCAGTACTACTCAACTCGATGCAAGTCGATTGAAAATTCAATGGGCTGATAATGCACGTGTTTCGACTCAGAATATTCATTTGGCGCGGGCGGGAATGTGTTGTATTTAGAAGTAAAACACTGCCACATCTAGGGCATAGGTATCAGCATCATGGGAATTTGGGTGTTCCATTAAAGGGAAGAAGCCGGGGGCAGCCATAGCGGTGGTCTCATTTCTTTACACTATCTATCTATCTATCTATCTATCTATCTATCTATCTATCTATCTATCTATCTATCTATCTATCTATCTAATAAAAAAAAGGTATGCGTGACACTATTCGGAGTGTTCTGACTTGCGACGTATGCGACTGTCTTTGAAGAGGTACGAGAACTCTATGGCTGGGTGCGCTCTAGGATTGTACCTTGACTCTCTTAGGAACAGGGAAAGGACACTTAAGCGAAGGATAACATTAGCACTTCTGAGAGAGTCAGATGACTCTTAGAGAGTCAGACGACTCTTGCAGGTGTTAAGGCGTTTATTTGCCGGTACTCAGAGATACTGCGTAATGGCGACAGTCACGGCCAGGCACGAACTCTCAGCGCGAGCGGCGTCTTTTTTGCAGATGTCCTACTAGAAGGCTCTCAAGAGTGCAACCCATTTCTAGGTTCCAATGCATCGCTACAATTACCCCTTGGGGACGGAAAGGGAGCCGCCGGGCGACCCTAACAGCTTGTAACTACGAGCGGGTCATAGCAGGCCTTCAGGCGCTCCACGTTGACAATGTCGCGCCCTCGACGGCGCATGTCCGAAGATTGTTCGATGGGTTCGATCAGGTAGTTGACCGGAGATGTGCGCTCAAGGACACGGTTGGGGCCTTCGTATTTTGGGAGTAGCTTTACGTGGGCTCAGAAGTGGCGGAACCATCACGAATACCCTTCTGCCGCTCTTGTTCATTCGTCGTGAAGGTCTTGGCGAGCTCGCGACACTCTTCAGCAAGCCTGGCTGTGTCAGAAATAGTGGCACATTCAGATGGGTCCGGCGTGTGCGGGTGTATCGTGTCGATGGTGTGCGACGGGTGCCGTCCGTATAGTAAGAAGAAGGGTGAAAAACCAATAGTGCTCTGAGCGTAGGTGACGAAGGGCAGCGTAGGCCACGCGCGTAGGTGACGAAGGGCAGTATAGTGCCACGCGCGTTTCTAATTTTCACAGTTGCTGTATTCGATTTTCGCCCACAAAAACTGTGAGTAACGCTCATCGCAAACCGCGCCTCTTTGTTCGAGAAGGTTCGCGATTGTTGTAGATCATTTTTGTTAAGATGCGCGCAAAACACGAACACTCGAGCTTATTCCAGAGCTTGCGCGACAACCAGCGATAAGGCTGGAATATTCGATGCCACACTTATAAATGCCGACGTGCTTTACCGCTCGTCAGTTGATCGACGGCCGACGCTCTGTTCGCCGCTATCAGTGCCAGCGTGTATTGCTGTAATCTTACTTTCCGTTTACCGGCCACAAGTTCGGCCTAATAAACAGTTTCATCTTGGACACGTCGCCTGCTGCTTTCGTCGACGTCACAACCACGTGACATCTGGTGGAGGTGCTTTTCGTTCATGTACCGGACACCCCCCGTCAAGCCGTGAACCCAGCCCAAGTCGCCAAGAAGAAACCGACACCATCCAGGAGAGTCGAGCCAGCCGGGAGACTACAAGGAACTGGCACCACAATACGGACTGCTACCGGACAAGCCAAAAGGCACGGCGACGAAGACGACAGGCACGATGACGACCGCTGCGTCCCCTGCAACGATCGTGATCCAGCCACCGAGAGAGCCACCGACTTTCCATGGATCGCCAAGCGAGGATCCCCAGACCTGGCTGGAGACGTATGAACGAGTCGCGGCTTTCAACAACTGGGACTCCGACGAAAAACTGCGCTGCACCTACTTCTACGTAGAAGACACCACGAGGACGTGGTTCGAGAACCGTCAATCCACGTTACAAACCTGGGATCTCTTCCGGACGACGTTCCTAAGCACGTTCACCAGCGTCGTCCGCAAGGAACGAGCCGCGGCTATGCTGGAGACCCGTTTGCAGCTGTCCCAATGAAAGCATCGCTACCTACACGGAGGAAATGAATCGACTGTTCCGGCACACCGACCCCGCCATGGCCTGAGGAGAAGAAGCTCCGGTTTCTGATGCGAGGTGTCAAGCAAGAGCTGTTTGCGGGACTTATCCGCAACCCACCCAAGACAGTCGACGAATTCCTTACCAAGGCCACGACAATCGAAAAAGCACTTGAGATGCGGACAAGGCAGTACAACCGCCCCTCTTCAACAACCAACTACGCCGAAGCTCATGCCCTCAGCACCAATGACCTGCGCGAGACCATCCGAGCAATCATGCGGGAAGAGTTGCGCAAGCTGTTACCTTCGCCGCAGCCTCAAGTGAATTCGATCGCCGACATTGTCCCGCGAGGAAGTTCATCAATCGCTCGGAATTACCGAAACACCGCAGCCTCATCCGGAGGCCATGACCTACGCCGCTGCGTTCCGCCGTCCTGTGCCCGCTCAGCGACAACGTCAAGATAGCGCATCGCCACAGTTCGGCCGGCCAGACACCGCCACCACCACCGACGCCCTGCCGTCCTCCTGTCGGCCAGTGCTATGCGCCGTGCTACGCGCTAAGGAAGACCGACGTCTGGCGCGCCTCTGACAACCGCCCGCTCTGCTACCACTGCGGGGAGGCCGGCCACACGTACCGCCGCTGCCAGTACCGACAGATGGGGCTACGCGAATTCGCCGTCAACGCGCCGCGTCAGCAGCCAGGCGAACGGCCTTGCGACATCGACGACTACCTCACCGGAACACAGTGGCAGCAACGACGACCTTCCCGCTCGCCGTCGCCCGGCCGCTACATGTCACCGCACCGCCGGCAGTACACTGGCCCAAACCGGGACCGGTCGCCTAGCCCGTATCAGGGAAACTAAGGGCAGCAACCGATGGAGGTGCGGTTGCTGTACGACGAAATGCCCAAGATCCTCCGCGGCCGCCGACGACGACTACGCGAAGAGACCTGCAGAACACGACGCGAAGCAGACGAAGCCCTGGCGACGAAACCTCGCGGACCGAAGAAGACCTGACGATGCAGAATGGAAGCACGGCAACACATCGACGCAGCCGTGATACGACGCCGCGACCTAACCGCAACGCAAGGCGACGGACTAGCGAGCTCGACGTTCTCATCGACGGCCACAACGTCACCGCTCTCGTCGACACTGGGGCCGACTATTCCGTCGTCAGTGGGCCATTCGCCACCAAGCTGAAGAAAGTAAAGACCGCTTGGAGTGGACCCCGAAATCCGGACAGCTGGAGGCCACCTGATAACGCCGATTGGTGTCTGCACGGCGAGAGTCACCATCAATACCAGGACTTAGCCTGCGAGCTTTGTAATCCTACAAAACTGCTCCAGGGATGTGATACTTGGAATGGGACTTCCTAAGTGACCAGGGCGCCGTCATCGACCTAAGGTCCGAGTCGATAACATTAACTTCAGAAAAAGCGCTGCCTACCCAGACGACGCCGGGGGAACCATGCACTGAACGTGATAGAAGAGCACGTCACCGTTCCGCCTCTCTCCAGCGTCATCATTCCCGTCGGCACCAAAAAACCCACAGACTTCGAAGGCGTCATCAAGGGCGATCAGCACCTGCTTGTAAACCGTCAGATTTGCGTCGCAAGAGGCATCGCCGAGTTGCGTGAAAGGAAAGCAACAGTGATGCTCACGAACTTCAGCAACGAATACAAGCATGTGAGCAAAGGCACGACGGTCGCCTACATCGAAGAAATTGTCGAAGCCAGCGATGGCCTCGCCCTGGCCGAGTATACCGAACGTGCTTCGACAAAGCAAGCTCGCCAACTATTTTTCGACGTCAATCCGAGCCTACCGACGCATAAACAAGAACAGCTGAAAACCCTGCTCCTGCAATACAAGGACTGCTTTTCGTCGTCGTCAAGAGTTCCACAGACCCCGGTCGCACAACACCGCATCATAACCGACGAAAGTGCCAGTCCACTACGTCAGAGCCCGTACAGAGTTTCAACGCGGGAACGCGAGGCCATAAAGAACCAAGTCGACGAAATGCTGTGCGACGACATCATCCAGCCTTAAAAGTGTCCGTGGGCGTCACCCGTGGTGTTAGTGAAGAAAAAAGTCACAGTTTCGCCACTAGGGCGAAGCAATGAATGCGATAGCAAGAAATTAGTTTGTCACACGAAGAACGACAAGCAGCTCGATACTTGCAACGCGCCGCCGCCGCACAAAGAAGGACGCTTGAAAAGGACGCATATGTATACACAGGACAAGCGTGAACTTTTTTGTATTTGCGTATTTGTATTTGAGCGTATTTGTATTTGAGCGACGCGCTGCGAGTGTCCACAATGCAGAAGCCGACACTGTTGTTGATGTTGCCTCTGAGATGGCTCATACCCACTCAGGGGGATTGGCCAAGGATTGATTATATGATTATATGACTTTTCGACGCTGTTTGATACTTCTTTTTCTTTTACACTGCGGCACGTGGAATGACCCTCTGCGTCTCCTGCCACGCGCTGGCGTCCGACACGTGCCCGGTGTTCTTTGTTTCATTCTACATCATGAGTGGTACAGAAGGGAGCCACGTCTTCGTGCGCATCTAAAGGGCAGTTTTCAATTTGAAAGAAACTGTAAAAGCGTTGCGTGATAGAAAACACGCTGAAGCTGTTCCGAGATCTGCGTACCGCGAGCGGCAAATGGTGCATATGAATAGCTCGCCGTTATATCGCTAGCACGAGCATGGCGTGTGGCTGTGTTGGCTAGCAGGCTACGGAGCGTGGGATCGCTGGGTCGAACCCCCGTTAGGTGGTCTGGAATGACGGCGTTGACAGACGGCGACGGCGACGGCGAAAGTCAGCCGAGAGTGTCCATATAATTGCTATCGCAATAAAAGGACGGAACCCTACGCTTCTGCGTCGATTATCGCCGCCTGAACAAAATAACGAAAAAGGACGTCTAACCTCTCCCACGGAAAGACGACACCATGGATCGACTCCACAACACGAGGTACTTTTCGTCGATGGACCTCAAGACCGGCTATTGGCAAATTGAGGTCGATGAGAGAGACCGAGAGAAGACCGCGTTTATAACACCAGACGGTCTCTTCGAGTTCAAAGTCATGTCCTTCGGTCTTTGCTGGGCGCCTGCGACTTTCCAACGGGTTATGGATACAGTACTGGCAGGATTGAAGCGGCAGACTTGCCTGGTGTACCTGGACGACGTCATTGTGTTTGCTTCAAACTTCGACGCACACCTCCGGCGACTTGACGCAGTACTTCAAGCAATCAAGGCCTCCGGACTCACCCTCAAGCCAGAAAAGTGCCGCTTCGCATAAGAGGAACTCCTGTTCCTGGGTCACGTTATCAGCAAGTCTGGAGTTCGCCCCTACCCACGGGAAGCAGCTGCCATCGCTGCTTTCCCGCCGCCCACCGACAAGAAGGCCATACGCGGATTTTCTCGGCTTGTGCGCCTATTATAGACGCTTCGTCAAGGAATTTTCACGCATCGCCGAGCCACTAACTCAGCACTAACACGCGCGTTTCTAATTTTCACAGTTGCTGTATTCGATTTTCGCCCACAAAAATCTGTGAGCAACGCTCATCGCAAACCGCGCCTCTTTGTTTGAGAAGCTTCGCGATTGTTGTAGATCATTTTTGTTAAGATGCGCGAAAACACGAACACTCGAGCTTATTCCAGAGCTTGCGCGACAACCAGCAATAAGGCTGGAATATTCGATGCCACACTTATAAATGCCGACGCGCTTTACCGCTCGTCAGTTGATCGACGGCCGACGCTCTGTTCGCCGCAATCATTGCCAGCGTGTATTGCTGTAATCTTACTTTCCGTTTACCGGCCACAAGTTCGGCCTAATAAACAGTTTCATCTTGGACACGTCGCCTGCTGCCTTCGTCGACGTCACAACCACGTGACAATAGCATCCCAATTCGTGTGGTCGGCGGCGACGCGTACATCGAAAGCATGCCGCCGAGGGTGCGGTTAAAGCGTTCGGTGAGGCCATTCGTCCGCGGGTGCTAAGCAGCAGTTTGGCGGTGGACAGAATGGCACTCCGTGAGGATGGCTTCGACGACTTCCGACAGGAAGACACGGCCTCGATCGCTGAGAAGCTCCTGGGGTGGACCGTGACGCAGTATGAATCGGTGCAGCAGGAAGGAGGCACCATCGCGCGCAGTAGCCGAAGGGAGGGCGGCGGTTTCGGCGTATCGCGTTAGATGGTCTACGGCGACGATGGCCCAGCGGTTACCAGCCGACGTCAGAGGAAGTGGTCCATACAAATCGATAGCCACGCGCCCAAACGGACGGTCAGGGCAAGGTAACGGTTGTAGACCGGCTGGGGACATGTGTGTTGACGGTTTTCGGCGTTGGCAATCGAGGCAGGACCGAACGAACTTCTGCACGTAGCGGTACATCCCTCGCCAGAAGTAGCGTTGTCGAATGCGGTAGTAAGTTTTGGACACCCCAAAGTGCAAGTGCGCGCATTGCAGATCAGAGCGAAATGACTCACATATTTCCGACCGCAGACTGCGGGGTATCACGAGTAGCCACTGCCGGCCGTCGGCGTTGTAATTGCGTCGATGCAGCAGACCGTCACGTATGGCGAAATGGTGAAGTTGACGACGCAAGGCGCGAGTCGATGGTGTTGCGGACGGATCAGAGAGCAAGTCGATCAGCGGGGCGATACAATTATCCTTGCGCTGTTCGGTAGCGACGATGTGAACATCGATGACAGAAACAGCAATGGAAGATACTGAGCAGGGGGCTTTGTCGTCCGGCAGAGGGGAGCGCGAGATTGCGTCGGCGTCAGCATGCTTACGTCCGTTGCGGTACAGCACGCGGATGTCGTAGTCTTGCAGGCGAAGAGCCCAGCGGGCGAGACGGCCTGAGGTATCCTTCAATGACGACAGCCAGCATAGTGCGTGATGGTCGGTGAAGACATCAAATGGGCGACCATACAAATAGGGTCGAAACTTTTTAAGGGCCCAGACGATCGCCAGGCACTCTTTTTCCGTGATGGTGTAATTTGTCTCGGCTCTCGTGAGCGTACGGCTTGCGTATTGTTAGTAAGAGCTTGTGTTGTTCACTTTCTTGTCCCCGTTATTTAGATGTGGAGCATCTTATGGCGAAGCTTAATCCGGTGGTGGTGATGGTGGTGGTGGTGGTGGTGTGCGGCGTGACCACCCTTACTGCGCATGCGCAAACTCTTCAAAAACAATAAAAATGAAAAACCTCCTCTCCCCCTCTCTCTCCTCTAGGCATCCCTCCCCGCGGCAACCAAACCCCTCACTGCGCATGCGCCTCCGCTCCTCTCTCTCCCCTCCTACGCTCCCCCACTCTCTCGCCTCGCGACGCCGACGCAGGCAGCGTCTGCTAGCGAGTTTCTTGGTTGAAAAAACCGACTGCTCGTGCTGCACAACCGTTCACTGGCCACCCCGTATATATGGCACTGGTTCTTGACCTGCAAGGGGGTGCCGGTGGGAGATTTCTCCTGTGCGTTGTTGAACAATAAAAATTCGCAGTGTGCGCGTTAACCAAAAGCGGACTGCGGGTCTCTGTGCCCAGTCGGAGTCTTCTGTCTCTCATTGCCCATTATCAGCGATTAGCATGTTCCAGTAGGATACACCGCTCCATCACTGCGTGCTTTGCGCCTCCCCAGTTTTCTCTCCTGCGCAAAGCTGCGATGAACGCCAGCGTCAACGCCGCCGCCAATGTAAGCGTTAGCGCCCGCTGCTTCGCATCTACACATGGTTCCCTTTAGCGGGAGGTGGTGTAATTTTTGCGCTAACTTTACGTCAGTATTGCGTATGCCACTACATATTCGGGAAATCCGGGTCTGCGCTGCACCAGGACAGCGCCGAGGCCTACACCGCTGGCGTCTGTGTGCACCTTCGTTGGGGCCGTAGGGTCGTAGTGGCGTACTACGGGAGGAGACGTCAACAAATGGCGGAGCTTGACGAACGCGTTGTCGCACTCGGATGACCACGAATTAAGGGGGCCCGGTACTTCCGAGGAGCTTCGTCAGTGGTGATATGATCGTCGCAAAGTTTCGTATGAATCGTCGAAAGTATGAGCACAGGCCTACGAAATTGCGCAGTTCTTTGACGGACGCAGGTTTGGGAAATTCGGCCACGGCCCGAAGCTTGGCTGGATCGGGAAGAATTCCGTCCTTGGACACGACGTAACCTAGGATTGTGAGTTGCCGTGCTGCAAATCGGCACTTCTTCAGATTTAGTTGGAGGCCGGCGTTTCTCACACGTGTGAAAACTTCTTTCCGACGTTGGAGATGCGTGGAGAAATCCGGAGCGAAAACAACGACGTCGTCCAGGTAACACAAGCACGTGCGCCATTTCAAGTTGCGCAGAACGGTGTCCATCATGCGCTCAAAGGTCGCGGGCGCATTACACAGACCAAACGGCATGACGTTGAACTCGTACAAGCCGTCGGGTGTGACAAAGGCTGTCTTCGGTCGAGCGTCGTTCGCCATGGGTACTTGCCAGTACCCCGAGCGCAAATCGAGAGAAGAAAAGAATTCGGCTCCGTGGAGGCTGTCAATCGCGTCGTCGATGCTCGGAAGTGGATAAACATCCTTGCGAGTGATCTTATTGAAGCGTCGGTAGTCCACACAAAACCGCACAGAACCGTCCTTCTTCGCAACGAGAACAACAGGAGACACCCATGGGCTGTCCGAGGGCCGAATTACGTCGCGTCGGAGCATATCGTCTACTTTCTCATTAATTACCCGACGTTCAGCTGGCGACACGCGGTATGGACGTTGCCGTAACGGTGGTTGGGCGCCAGTGTCGATGTGATGTGTAACAGCGCACGTGCGACCGAGAGAAGTTTGCCCGACATCGAAAGAAGATCGAAATTCTTGCAATAGGCCCAGAAGCTGGGAACGCTGGACCGACGTAAGGTTGTGAGTGATGGAGTTACCAAATACATCAGCAGATGACGGATCAGACGGGGAAACAGAACTGATGGTACGGGAACTGGGACAGTGCGAGTCACCGGGTACGTCCAGGACTTGCGCGTCGTCGACGGATTCCACTCTGCCGAGACATTTCCCTCGAACCAACGTAACAATGTACGGGAATGGGTTGGTCACAAAAATAGCGGTGTTGCCCTGAGTTACTTGCACGGTCACGAAAGGTACCAGCAACCCTTTCCTACTGCAACCACGGTCAGATGGCGAAAGGAGTGCAACTGTGTCGGACAGACCGGCGCAGTAGACCGACACAGCCGTTGACGAGCTTGGAGGCACTGTCCTATCATCTTTGACGAGGATCTTGCTCAGTGCCGAGGGACTATCTACTGGCGTCAAATGTGCGAACGCTGAGAGTTCAATTTCGGCGGAGGCACAATGAATGACGGCGTCGTGGCGGGAGAGAAAGTCCCATCCCAGGATGACGTCGTTGGAGCATGCAGTAATGATGATGAACTCGACGACATATAGAACGTCGTGAATGACGACGCGAGCTGTGCACACTGCTGTAGGATGAATACTCTGCGAACTAGCGGTACGGAGGGACATCCTAGAAAGTGGCGTCGTCACTTGTCGGCGTAAGCGGCAAAGTTTTGCGTCCATAACGGATACGGCAGCTCCAGTATCGATAAGGGCACATGCGCGAACACCGTCTACAAACACGTCGATGACATTCGATGGATTCCTCTGAGGGCTTTCACAGTTCGATAGCGTCGCAGCCCTTGCCTCGTGGACTGCGACGACTAGTTTTCATGCTCTTGAGCGGCCGAACTTGGTCGCATGGGTGACAGGGATCGACGTAGTGGCGACGTGGACCTACGAGGAGATATAGCTGGGCCAGACCTCGGTGGCATAGACGGGGCTGAGTCGTGAAAGGGACGGCTCAGCTGGCCAGCGGCAGGTGACGGGACAGGAGGCGGTTGCACCCGAAAGCAATAACGCGCAACGTGACCGGCGTAACCGCATGCAAAGCAGATGGGCCGGTTGTCGGGTGTGCGCCATCGGTTCGCCGGAGTAGGTCCCACCCATGTCTCAAGACCCGACGGGCGGAACGGCTGCTGGAATGACTGCATGGTGGGCTGAAGTCGAGGCCTAGGGATGACGTCAGCATACGTAGCAGGCACACCCGCTTCGGTGGACGGAGGTCAAGCGGCGGCTTCGGCCTAAGTCAGAGGTGCGGTCGCCGGAAGGACTTGAGGTGGTCTGGCGACAACTTGAGCGTAACTCTAGGGCGCAGGAGCCGGAGGCTGTTGGTTGGACGCTGGCATGACTTCCGAAATTTCTCGTTCAATTGCTCGGCGGAGGGGGAGGAAGAAGAGTAGTCGCCGATTGTTGAACGGCCGGCGGGTGGGCAAAGGCCAGGAGAGAGAACTGCCGTGCGATTTCCTCACGGATGAACGACTTGAGCTCTGGCAGCAACGCCGCCTGGTCAGAGGTGGCCACCAAGCCAGCAAGCTCTGCATCTCGTGAAGGGGAGCGACGGGTCATCGAACGCTGCCGGCGGAGCTCCTCGTAGCTCTGGCATAGCGTTATGACCTCGGCCACTGTGACAGGGTTTTTGGCGAGCAGCATGATGAAGGCATCGTCGTCAATACCTTTCATGACGTTTCGGATCTTGTCAGACTCCGACATGAATTCGTTCGCTTTCTTACACAAATCGAGGACATCCTCAATATAACTGGTGAATGACTCACCGGCCTGCTGAGCACGTTCGCGTAAGCGCCTGTTCGGCTTTCAGCTTACGAACGGCAGAGCGGCCAAAAACGTTGATGACGGCGTTCTTGAATACGGACCAAGTCCCAAAATCGGACGCGTGGTTGTTATACCACAAACCTGCTACTCCCGCAAGGTAGAACACCAAGTTGGTCAACTTGCCGTCATCGTCTCATCTGTTGGGGATGTGACGTCCCAACGGATGCTGACCGGACCACAGGCGTCGTGCAGGGTTTACACCCTTAACCCGCTCCTCGACAAAAAGAAGAACCCGAGGCGACGAAGACCCATTTCGAGGCGGCGTTCTTTGAAGCTTTTTTCGACAGCCATCGCAGGGCGCCTTCCGCGCCCTTCAGTTTCACGGCATGGGTGCAGCTGGGCGCCTTTTTGTTGATTCCCTTCCTGCGACGCCGCTGCCCTCTGCAGCTCGCGGCGATCATTACCGCGTCCTCCGTGAACGGCCGTCGGCGGCACTCGAGGAAAGGGAAGCGGTGACAACGAGAAATCGTTGGAGGACGCCGGGTTACACGCGCTGAAGCCCGACCTTGACATCTGGTCGTCGGGCGCAGGGGGGAGACCGGGCGATGGGGAAGGCCAGAGGCTCTTCTACACAGCACTCAAGACGTTATGCGTTCGCCATTAGGAACGGCGCGCTTTGTCTCCTGGCCACCCACGCGTCTTCGAACAGCCGGCCCGTTGCCCTCTCTCATTTTTGAGCTTGTAATTTTGTTTGTACACTTTGCTGCAAGAGAGAGTTTTCCGTGGCGGTAGGCTACGAGGGCGGTCGTCCGGCTGACACGCACCGACCGACAAGGGAAAACGTCGTGTCAATAGCGACAATTGGTCAAGTGCCACGGAGGGGTGGAGTCGAGTCCTACGAAAAGGGACCACGGGACCACGATCGGGAGGGTGCGATGAGAATCATGAGATAGCGATGAGAGTCGATGAGATGAAGGAAGAATGGTAGGGTAAAGTAGAAAAGATAGCGACGAGAGACGATGAGGCGAATGATTGGGGAGGTGATGAAAGAGGACTAAGATGGAGATGACTGAGGGAGACGACGAAGGAGATGATGACGAGACGATGAAGACTTCGAAGATGACAGCGACGCTGAGAGCACGAAGCAGTATGCGGCGACGACGGATTCGGCCCCATGCAGCAGTGACTGCGAGAACAACCTGCGAGCCCCGACTTGAACAACCAGCCCGTGGGACAACGACAAGACGGACTCACTCGTGAGATGAACTTCTCCCTTTCTATTCTGACGAACTTTGCGAAGTGGCAGGCGGCGAGGTTGAGACATTGCGCGGATTAACGACTCTTCCTTCTTTTACTTATGGTGTCGCTGTATTACAATTATTTTTCCTTATGTGCTCTGTATTGCATGTCACGAGTGTTGTATTCCTTTGTTATAATTTTGTATGACCGGTGTTGTGTGCGGTGAACTTGTGTGTATGCCTTTTATAATCACTAGTAAATAACATGTGTACGTAGACCAGGAAAGCTCGTTGCCTCTCTTCCTTCCCGGCCCCAGCACGAGCCCTTTTTGAGAAGGAAGTTGTTGAGATGCGCAGCCAAGAGGGGGTGAGCGGGTGTAAAAACGCTATATAGTGACGACGTGGGCGAGAGGTTGAGGAAAGGGATTTAGCGGCCTCCCCTCTTTGGCGGCGGGTAACTGGGGACATCTCAGGGACGCTCACGCGCTCGTAAAGTGCGAGCCAGTCCTCCACGTTGGTGCCATCGGTGCCAGTGAAGATGGGTGGATCGCGGATTCTGTGGGACACCGGGACAAGGGGCGGCATGGGGGGAGGAGTTTGCTGAGAAGCGTCTTGGGGCATGGTAGATGGCTTGGTACGAGATCGAAGCTCCACAGGCATCGAATGGGAGCACAGCACTCTCCACCAATTGGTTAAGGCGTTTATTTGCCGGTACTCAGAGATACTGCGTAATGGCGACAGTCACGGCCAGGCACGAACTCTCAGCGCGAGCGGCGTTCTTTTTGCAGATGACCCACTAGAACGCTCCCAAGAGTGCAACCCATTTCTAGGTTCCAATGCATCGCTACACAGGTAACACTCTTACGATTCAAATGACGCACACCGAAGCGTCAGGTGACTTCGCAACTATGTTAGGTTACTCAATTGACTCATGCTCTACTTTTGCGTGACTACTGATAAAAATAGTGAAGTATTGATTTTAGGCAAGTCCAAAAACACTTACCGCCTTGCGCAGCGGCTGCAAAAAAAAAAGAAGAGTTCAATTTTCGCATTATTTTAATAAAACTCATCAAAAGAACACACCTCTTTTAGCAGAGTAACATAGGAAGAGCAAAAAAAAATGGTCACTGATTTCCAATTATGCAGCTGAGGTTTCCTTGTTCACATGCTTCTATATAGCCAACTAAAATGTGTGACCATGATGTGCATAGTGTCGTCAGCTACAAAATAAATTGCTGAAAGCAGCATCATGTTTCCATATTTATTCCACATGATTATAAATAAATCAAAAAGTGCTGATTGATGGAGGCATCAGATTTGTGACTTGCTATGTTGTCGCTCCTTATCAGCCTGGGGAGCCATGAAAAATGGCATCTGAAAAAACAGAACGTGATACCTTGTCGGGAAAACGGAATTATAGTGAGAGTTTGCAAAACGCTACACAAAAAAGCCGGCAGATCCCCCGCACTGTGGGAATCGATGTAATGCGAAGCAGCCAGGAAGGAGCAAATCATGCTTTACATAATTTTCATGTCATGTTTTACATGTTAGGACCTGTCATTTATGTTCGTCATACAGTCATGTCACTCAATACCAAATTTGGTGTATATCAAGCCAACGAAACGGCCGCGAACGCGCCATGAGCGTGGAATGCAAGTCATGTCGCACATGACAAGTCATGATTTCCATATTACCACTTGTCATTTATGTTCGCCATACGGTCATGTCACTCAATGCCAAATTTGGTGTATATCAAGCTAAGGAAACGGCCGCGAGCGCGCCATGAGCGTGGCATGCAAGTCATGTCGCACATGACAAGTCATGATTTCCATATTACCGCTTGTCATTTATGTTCGCCATACAGTGATGTCACTCAATACAAAATTTGGTGTATATCAAGCCAACAAAGCGGCCGCGAGCGCGCCATGAGCGTTGCATGCAAGTCATGTCGCACATGACAAGTCATGATTTCCATATTACCACGTCTTTTATGTTCCCCATATAGTCATGTCACTCAATACCTAATTTGGTGTATATCAAACCAACGAAACGGCCGCGAGCGCGCCATGAGCGTGGCACGTGAATCATACTTTTCATGACAAGTTATTCATGATTTTAATTATATGACCAGCCATTTATGTTCGTCATACAGTGATGTTATGCCATACCAAATTTGGTATAAATCCCATTAACGATACGGCCAGGGAGAGCACAAAGTCGTAGGCGGCTATATAGATAGATAGCTAGATAGATGGATACGCTCAAAGTCGCTGAAGTTCGCTAAGAAATGCTTCGCATTTAAAAGTGATTTACATAGTAGCCCTGTGCGCCGCTGCCACATGTTTTTGCTCACGTAGCTCACGCCGCCGCGGAAGTCCCAAGATTAACCACACCGCCGCCTCCGCCGCCCCCTAACGGCGGTGCGGCGCCGTTACACTTTTCGTTAACTCAAAAAAATGTATCACTTCGCAGGGGTACCTCTTCTCGATGTGTCCTTGTAATGGAGAATCCTTTTCAGCCGCCGCTGATTGGCGCGAGCGTGAGGAGCAGCGCGCCCCCTCTTTCCGCTGTTTGTTCTACAGCGTCAGCTTGATGTCACGAAGCTTTCAGAACTCTCCACACACATGAAAGGGACGGAATGTGCTTCAGCGCAACGAATGCAGCCACCAGAGATCCACTTGTGGGCGCACATCTCGGAGGCCCATAAGTGTCGGAGGCTGTGCGTGGACTCTGATCGCGTAACCTATCGATTTAGGTTTAATGCAGCCGCCCGTCTGACGCACCTGTGAAAGTCGGTACGCAATCCCCGCAACGTTCTGAAACATCTGGGACAGATTCATATGCAAGCTCAGACTTTACAAGCTCCTGTTTCTGTACACTGTTGTATATCAAGAACGCAGGATCAGAGGGTGGAAGAGAAACTTTATTGAGCTGCTCGTAGTTACAGAGCCTCGAGCAGACTGCCCCGATGGAGGCGGGGTCCTCGAGGAGGAGGAGGGCCGTTACGTCGCTCTCTGTTTACAATACACGGCGAGAGCGGCGTCCCGGGGAAACGTGACTATACATGTCTTTGGTTCACGGCGGCTGCACTAGTACATAATTCACAGCCGCGCACCGATGTAAACACGGAGAGGCCTTGTGGTCTCTCACTTCACACTCGCGTTGTTAAACACGCACACATTGCCGTTGCTTATATGTGTGTGGCTTTTTTGTGTTCCCAACATCTTCCTCCCCCTAAGATTGAAGGTGTCGTAATTCAGACGTTCAGGAAAACGTCTCGTGCGCGTACTACGCCTGAGAGCATTCCCGTTTCCACTGTCTGTGTCGGGAGGTGATTCCGAGGGCGCCGTGTCTGAACGCGACGGCGTCAAGGCTGGAGCTGACGGCGCCGTGCCTACCGTCTCCGCTTCGTTTCCATTATCCGTCTGTGGGCAGCTTATATCGTCCCCGTGAAATGGGATATCGCCTGGCGCGCTGCGGCTGCGCAAATGGTCCACGTGGCAGAATCTTACTTGCCCCGAAACAAACACTAGGTATGTCATTACTGACCTTCTGTTGACTATCTTTCCGGGAAACCACTTAACGGTTTCACCTCGAACGCTTCTTACGTAAACGAGATCCCCTTTTTTCAAACTGTCTTGAGCGACCTCGGTGTTTGTCTGCGCTCTCCTTTATGTGAGTTGTTCTTTCATTCATTTTTCGTGCCAGGTCTGGTTTCAGCATTGAGAGCCGCGTGCGCAGTTTCCTTCTCAAGAACAATTCAGCTGGCGTCTGCCCTGTGAATGTGTGTGGAGTAGTTCTGTACCCAAACACGAAGTTTTCCACTTGTTGTTGTAGTGTTCTTTGCTGGTTTTTCTTTGGTCACTCACTCCCTGCAGCAGAAGCGACTTCTTCAGCGTTTGTACTGCTCTTTCTGCCGCCCCATTTGATTGTGGGTGGTAAGGAGGAGTTAGCGTGTGTTTCACACCGTTTGCTTTTAGAAAGTCCTGAAATTCTTGGGCTCTGAACTCAGGGCCATTGTCTGTAACAATTTCGTGTGGTAATCCATATGCAGCAAACATAGATCTCACTACTTCTATTGTCTTTTGCGCTGTTGTGGAGTTCATGATTTTTACCTCTAGCCACTTCGAATGGGAGTCCACGGCCAGGAGAATTGATTTGCCATTTTTTCTCCGCAAAATCTAAGTGTACTCTCTCCCACGCATTCTCACACCATCGCCATGGTTGCAATGGAGTGGGGCTGACCGAACGACGCAACACTCTGGCAAATATCACACTTTCTAGTGATTTCCTCAATACTGCGATCAATAGCAGGCCACCAGACCATTGATCTAGCGATTGCCTTCATCTTAGTGACACCGATGTGCTGTTCGTGCAGCAATCCAAGAACGTCACTTTGAAGTGAAGCGGGAATCACAACTCTGTTATTCCACACTAAGCAACCCATGTGTACGCTCATTTCTAACTTCCCTTACAAAGTACGGCTTTAGCTCGTCAGAAACTTTGTTTGGCCAACCGCTCCATGTGAATTCCCGTACAACGCGGAGGACTTCATCTCTGGCTCTCTCTAGCTCAACCTCTAGCTCAAGCTAGCTCAACTGTGACAGGAAGATCTTGTATAGGTGCAAAATAGAAAATGCTTTCAGACTCTTCAGTAGTTTCCGGCAGGGGGAGCCTCGACAAACCATCAGCGTTGCCAATCGTACGTCCTGCCTTGTACGTGACCTCGTAACGGTAATTTGACAGTACGTGTAACCAACGGTGCACTGCGCAGCAGCCACAGAGCTTGCTGGACGCTTAGGGTCAAAAAGAGCAGTAAGTGGCTGGTGATCTGTGAAAATTTCGAACTTGCGACCCTACAAGTACTTGTGAAACTTCTTGATTCCAAAAATAATGGCAAGTCCCCTCTTTCTCGATTTGCGCGTAATTGCGCTCAGTTGGGGTCATTGATCGAGATGCAAAGGCAACAGGTTTTTCATGACCATCCACCACCACCACATGAGACAGCACTGCACCTAAGCCGTATGCAGACGCATCACATGTCAGATGCAAATCTTTCCAACATCGTAAATCTCCAATAGCTGGTTATTACACAGCAATTCTTTGCACTCTCTGAAACACTTGTCACACTGACTTGACCATTTCCATGCACTTTCTTTACGGAGCAAGTTGTGTAATGGCTCAAGTAGAGTTGCCAGATTTGGCATGAATTTCGCATAGAAGTTAACGAGGCCAAGAAATGCTTTGAGCTGTGTAACATCCTTTGGCTGTGGAGCATGCATGATAGCTTCCACCTTGTCTGGCGCTGGGTGCAACCCATTCTTGTCAATTACATGTCCCAGATAGCGCACTTTGCTTTGAAAGAACGATCATTTCTCTGCACTAACGCGGATTCCATGATTCTGTAGCTTCTTAAGCACTCTTTCGGTTCTTTCGTAGCACTCTTGCTTATCTTTTCCTGAAATAAGTGCATCATCTATGTAGCATGCAGTGCCAGGTATTCCTTGTAAAATCTGGTCCACTGCTTGGAACATCGCCGGAGCGCTTGCTACTCCGTACGGCAGTCTTTTAAATCTAAAAAGACCCAAATAAGTGTTCACTGTCAACAGTTCTTGGGCACGTTCATCAAGTTGAAGTTGCAGGTAAGTCTCAGAGAGATCCAGAACTGTGAAATTTGTGCCTCCTACTACAGATGCAAAGATGTCCTCCGGTAAAGGCAGTGGGTACTCGATCCACTTCTATACGCGGATTTGCAGTAATTCTGTAGTCCCCACATATCCTAACAGAATTGTCCTTCTTTGGCACTATCACAAGAGGGGTCGCCCATTCACTGTGCTTGACTCGGTATACGATGTCAGCTCTCTCAAGGTCATGCAATTCTTTTTCAACTTGCTCCAACACGGCGTATGGAACTGGTCTAGCCTTACAAAAAAGGGGTGACACATTCTCTTTCAGAACAATGCTCCCACTGAAGCCCTTGATTGTACCGTATCCTTTCGCAAACTTCATGGTACTTTTACAAAAGAGAATTTTCTGTCTGAATGTTGTACACAGGTACGACTTCTGACCAATCTAACTGTATTTTCGGCAACCAGTTACGCTCAAAAAGTGTTGGCATCCTCAAGCCCGATTCATGCTTGACTATTACAAACGGCAGCTCATGGCGCTGTGTGCCATAGCTCACATCAACTTGCGCGGAACCCTTCACATTTACAGGTGTTCCGTTGTATATGACCAAGCGCGCATCAGTTGCGGACCACTCAGCATCGGGAAAACATTTTCCGAATTCGCTTTCCGCCATTAGAGACACTGCTGATCCTGTATCAAGTTCCATTGAAACCTCTTTGCCATTTATGCGTAGCTTTACTATTAAAGGAGATGTTAGATCATCTCTCTGGTTATGACCTATTGCCAACAGTTTCGCTTCTGTTGTGCTTTGGTCAATACAATGCATTTGTTTAGTTCGACACATTTTAGCAACATGGCCCTTTTTCGAACATTTGAAACATTGACTCTGCGAAAACGGACATGCCCTAGCAAAATGCCCATCACCACCTGAAACATTTTCCTTTGCCCCTCGCGAGAAATTCCTTCTTTCCGCGGCTTCCCAGGTTTTCAGGTGGCAGTCCCATTTGCGGTCGCTGTTTTGCTTTTGCTCGTTGGCTTCCAACTGGCTTGTTCTGCCAGTTGACGTCCGCAGGAGCTGGTAGAATTTCTTTGGTGTCGTTCTTTGCGGTTTCCATGGCGGTGGCGATGTTTAGAACTCGTTCCGATGTCGCCTCCTTGTTCGGTAACGACAGCAGACGGCATTGCATGTCCTCGCTGCGAAGACCCGAGATTAGCCGATCTCGAAGACTTTCTTCAAGGAAGCTGCCGAATTCGCAGGCAGCCGCTAGCTTCTTGAGCTCGACGACAAATTCTCCAATTGTTTCACTTTGGCCTTGATCCCTGCGATGGAATCTGTACCGTTCCGTGACTATGGATCTCCGTGGTGCATAGTGCTCACGCAGCACTTTCGTGATATCAGCATACTTGGAATCAGCAGGACTCTTAGGCAGCAGAAGGCTTCGTAGTGTCACGTAGGCTTTCTCACCTAGGACTGTTAAGAACACTTGCGCCTTCTTCAGTTCGTCGATGTTGTTAGCGCTTGGAAAGACCTCGAATCTTTCGATGTAGACTTCGATGCTTTCAGTGTCGGGACTGAACTCAGCAAGCCTTCCAACTGGCGTCGTAACCACGCTGTGATCTCCTGATGCTGCTATTCGGTCTGCCGATGTAGCCATGATTGATCAGTCCAGTTTCACCACAACAAGATGTCGTTAACACTTGTCTTGTGATTCCATCGGAGATACCATCTGAGATCCCATCCTCGTCGCCAAAACTGTTGTATATCAAGAACGCAGGATCAGAGGGTGGAAGAGAAACTTTATTGAGCTGTCCGTAGTTACAGAGACTCGAGCAGACTGCCCCGATGGAGGCGGGGTCCTCGAGAGGAGGAGGAGGGCCGTTACGTCGCTCTCTGTTTACAATACACGGCGAGCGGCGTCCCGGGGAAACGTTACTATACATGTCTTTGGTTCACGGCGGCTGCACTAGTACATAATTCACAGCCGCGCACCGATGTAAACACGGAGAGGCCATGTGGTCTCTCACTTCACACTCGCGTTGTTAAACACGCACACTTTGCCGTTGCTTATATGTGTGTGGCTTTTTGTGTTCCCAACATACACTTAGGCCACTTTTTTACGCTGGGAATGTGCTGGCGGGTTCGGTGCGTCGACGTGGTCAAGAGGAAGGTGACATCACAGCTCACCTCTTTTCAGAGTAACTGAATGCGCTCTGCCGATGTGGACTGTAGATATCTCCTTTGGACAGACACATCGAGAATAGCTCCCCGGAAGTCGTCGTAGTTTTCTGTCTTCCAGAAGTCTCACGTGTATTGCCCGACTTCAATGCTGCAGCGTCCTCCAGTCTTAAAGGATGACGACCCAACTCACTGGATAGCATATTCTTGGAGTCTTGGACTTAGTTAAAGTGGCGAGTTGGGATTGTTGGAACATAATTATGGCGCAGTGGCAGATTCATGTACCAACAACATTACATGCGCTGACGAGAGGCTTAGGGATCATGTGAACAATGTAAGAAATGCGCAAGACAGAAAATATTTTGACGGTTTCGTAGACAGCCAATGTATAATCTGTCAGGATTGCCCAGCCGACCTTGACAACGAATCCGTCATTAAGAAGGGCAAAACACGAATCACCCGACAAATCATGGAACCAGAACGTGTGGACTATCCGGGGGGAGGGCTGCGTAAGCGTGCCATCCCTACAACTAATTGATAATGAGATGGCGTACCTACGCATGTGTAGTCGATGATGTCTGTGTCGGTCAGCATAAATGTATGTGCAATTTTTCCAATAAAGCTTGTTGCAACTTCAGCGCTTATCGTCATCATTTGTGTTCCGTCCGTTGTGTGTTGTTTGCGCTGCAGTGTGCCAGAATTGGACCTGGTACACTGTGAATAGAGAAATAAAATAGATAAGTAATACGTATCAATGTATTAGTACAACTCTTTCCTTTTATTCTTACTCGAATAAATCGATAGATAGAATAGAAGTAAAGACAATGAAAATTTCAGAATATTGCTGAGACAGAGAGGTTTATTTACAGAAATGAAGCGACGTCGGCCCGAGCGATAGTATACTGTAGCCTGCTACTCTACACCCGGGAAAGGGGAACGGAAGGAAAAATCGTAATGAATGACGAATCTGAGTTTCGGAGGTGGGTATATACAGTCCCATCAAGCTGCAGCCGCGCATCCAGTCCAGTGGCTTTTAGAAAAGATGCGACCACTCTTACGACCACAGTTGCACTGTTGCCGTCAGGCCAAGGGCCTATCACTCCCTCATCAACTAGTGGCCTATTATGCAATCCTCTGCCGTCAGGCCAAGGGCCTATCACTCCCCTCATCAGCTAGTGGCCTATTATGCAATCCTCCAGCAGAGGAAATCAATTGCTGTCTTTCACGTGCGCAAGCTGGGCATGAACAAAATGTGTGCTCAATTGTTTGTGGTACTTCACAGTGATCACAATTTGGACCGCTGTCACTGCAGCTTCTCGTCTTTTTTGTTCACTTCGTGACGCCCGAACAGTGATTAACGTGACATGATTAGGATACATACTCTCGATTGGTCCATATACCAGACGTAAAAGTTGTGAATCTTCTCCCACACAGCTTTGTTATGCAGTTGCTCACCCGCCCTTGCTTGTCACGCATGACTATCGTGCGCGATTAACTCATTTCGCTCCATTTTGTGCGTATGCGACTGCGCATGCAGAGATAAGAGTGTAGCCGACAAGCGCGAAGTCCTTGGTTCTACGCTTAATATGCTTACATTGTACGCTTTTTTTATGAATAAATGGTGAGGAGATATCCCCTTTAAGAAGGGTGATGAAGGTGAGAAATAAACCAATGGAAAAGGTGTTGGATTATTCGATTTTTCTAACGGAAGAACGCCTTATAGCGGAGACGATGCAGCTTTCCAGGAAAAAGGCAAAGCTGCTTACACGGTTATTGTGTATTTTTATCGCGATAGCAATTATGTTGTCGCGGGTGAAGCAAGACACAAAGCCAGGAGTCGACGTCTGCTCCAGAACCAGAGCAGCAAAAACGTTCTTCTTCTTCACACCCAAACGCGTATGTGCCAGAGCGGGTGGTTCATAAATAACATTACCCCTTACCCCCTCTCCTAAAGAAGCATCGTCTCGATGCGGCACATTAGAGTGAAATAAAAAGGAAGAAGACACTATACAATCAACAGACATGCACCGTAACGCAAAATAACTCACTCGGCCGCTATCAAACAAGGTATCAAATGAAAATAAACAAGACACAACAAAATGGAAAAGGGAAAATAAAAAAGGAAACACGCTAAGTGGTCAGTGTAGTCTAAAGTCACTCAGCAGTCGAGTCACAGCGAGAAAAGTATGGTTTCCGTCTATAAACATGAACGACTTCAGTTTGTGGAAGCCGACGGGAGTTTCTTGAGGTGCCTTCTGGGAGAACCTGGTAGGTTACCTCACTGAGTCGCCGTAAAACCTTGTAGGGCTGGAAATAGCTTCGCAGCAACTTTTCTGAACGGTCGCGTTGTCGGATGGGGGTCCACACCCCCACTTCATCGTCTGAGTTGAAGGTGACTTCTCGGTGACGAAGTTTGGAGCGGCGTGCGTCTGCAGTTTGGCGACCCTATATACGGCGTCGCGCGAGTTGACGGGCCGCTTCTGCGCCTTGAGCGAACATGGCAGCGTCCGTGTTGAACATTCCCAGGTTGTCGGGAAGAAGCAGGGCGTCGAGCATTGTGATTACTTCTCGCCCCTGGACAAGGCGAAAGGGCATGAACCCTGTACTTTCTTGAACAGCACTATTATAAGCAAACGTGGCTTAAGGTAGGATATCGTCCCAGTTCTTGTGGTCAATGGTTACATACATGAACAGCATGTCTGCAATCGTCTTGTTTAATCGTTCAATGAGCCCATTTCTTTGGGGTTGATATGCCGTTGCTTTGCGATGTTCCGTGCCCCCTTAGCCTCAAGACTTCCTGTAGCATCTCTGCGGTGAAAGCAGTCCCACGATCAGAGATGACAACAGCTGGTGCGCCGTGACGGAGGACAATACTGTTAACAAAAAAAAATGGGCGACGTCCGTGGCGATTGCTTTTTGTAGTGCCTTTGTTTCGCAGTATCGTGTTAGGTAGTCTGTAGCGACCATAATCCACCAATTTCCAGACGAAGACATGGGGAATGATCCCAGGAAGTACATGCCAGCCTGATGGAATGTCGCCCTCGGTGTGGCTACTGGTTGTATCAGTCCCGCTGGTCCTTCAGGTGGAGTCTTATGTCTTGGGTAGTGACGACATTTGCGAACGTAGTGCTTCACAGTTTTCGCGAAACTTGGCCAATAGTAGGAGCGGTGAATTCGTTCCTAAATGAACATGTAGCCAAGGTATCCGGAGGTTGGTTCCTCGTGACAAGCACGTAAATTTCGCCACGAAGCGAGGTTGGCACAACTAATAGGTATGTAGCTTGCGTATGGTCAAAGCGCTGAAGCGCTTGTCCTGTGTCCTCCTTCATCTTGTGTACCGTCTTTTTGCGCTGCTTTTTAAAACCATGAAGTTCAACCAACTCGCCCAGTTTTGTACGCTGTTGCAGGTCAAAGTTCTTCTTGTAAATGACTCCATGGCAAAAAGAAAAGGAGGCAAGTGAGCGGGCCAAACTACGTGGAAGGTTCGATTCGCACCCTTCTAGGTATTCAATACACGGACTGAGCTCCAAGTCTTCACGCTGTTGCTAAGCCAAGCAAGTTGCTGACACGGCAGAAAGGAGTATCGTCCTCTTCAAGGTATGTGCTGGCATTGTCGACTGGTGCACGTGAAAGACAGTCAGCGTGGGTGTGTTTTCGCCCAGACTTTTGTACGATGGTGACGTCGAATTCTTGCAGCCGAAGGCTCCATCGTGCTAGACAACCTGAGGGATCTTTGAGATTCGCGAGCCAGCACAGAGAATGGTGGTCGCTAACTACCCTGAA